>JXTC01000191.1:414634-539794 GCA_002914845.1 Trema orientale
TTCTACCACTTGGAAACTCTTGGATATGGATAAGGGAAGTTGAGAGAAGTATAGGAGGGTGTTGGAGAGGCTCAGGTCGTGGCTGGAGAGGACGGGAAAGAAAATGACCAGATTTGGTCAAAAATCAATACTTAATGGCTAAGAAAAGGCATTACTTAATTTCTAAGGGGTATTTTGGGTATTTCACTCATTAATTTCCATGTATCAAGCTCTAGAACACTCTTAGCATAGTCACCAAGTTGCTGGACAATCCTATGCACTCAAGTCTAGCCAAAGTAAGTGAATCCTAGCTTACAAAGTGAAATCTAGTCATACTTTGACTAATGATCCTATATGGCCAATCTTATTGTAATTTGGTGGAACCTAGCCCTATAACCAATCATTAAACATAAAAATAAGTCAATTAGACTCTAATTAATAATTTAAATAAAGTATCAATGCCTAATTATTAGAGTGCACAAAATTAACCTTACGCGATTAAGCTGAATCTAAGCTAGCTTAGTATAACTAATCACCAATTCAGTACAGTGACTGCCACCTCGTGCTTACCTGGGGCCGACCAATCAAATGCTATAATTGAGTCCTAAACATTAAATTAAAACTATTTGACGTGTTAAATGAACTATGAATTAGGCTCCGAAAAGCGTGAAAAATGCATTTTACCGAAAAACTACTATTTGACCTAGTTGTCAACTAATATGATCTTAATGTATGTGCATATAGTATTGCTACTCATGAATATATTCTTCATTCTTTTCACACACCAAGCTCTCTCTCTGAGGGTACTGAGCCTTTACACTGCATTGGGACACTTTAACAATCATTAGTATAATAACATCTATGTAAATGCATGTAACATAATAAATGAGCATGTTACTATGAAAGTGGTATTAATAACTTCTAGATGCCTAGTATGCAACTAGAACATGTTTATTATTGGCTTAGTATGCATGTGAGAGTCTTGGGCACCACATAGCCGTGCCCTGACTCATATCGTTTCCGAACCCAATATTTTTTAAATTGAAAATACATAACTTAATTGTTAAACAGTTTTTCTCAAAAGCTAAAATACAATTAAAGATCAAACAACTTTCTATGTACAATTTTATCAAGAACGTAAAATATAAACACTTAGAAAATCAAGAACATGCTAGAATCAAAATCAAAAATGAAAAATACATGATCATAAACTCATAGTAATAACTAATTGATTATCATTTAAACTCATTAAATCAATCAATCATCATACGCAATAGAGTATACTCATAAATACGAATAAGACCAAACATAACCACAGATATCATTATGGAAATCAAAGATCATTAAATGCTAAGAGAATTAATATGAACAAGATATGCTAGATCATTGAAAACCATGCTCTGGTACCAATTGCTGAAAATTCTAAAAATTGATTTCGAAAAACAATTTTATCGAAAATGATTTTCGTAGTTTTGTAAATAAATAAAAAATGCAGTAGAATTGGTATTTTGAAATTTTTTTTGAAACTTTACAACACAGAATGTAGGATCGTTGATCTAACATAAATCAATTCATGGAGCTTGGTTTAAATAAAACCTGGAAGTGTTTCACAACCACTGAGCCTTCTTATCTATTCTCCGGAGCCTGTAGAATAATTCGGTGTGTGGGCACCTTCTTGATTCCCAACAAGAGATGAGTAGAACAATCCAGAAGACATTCTTCCTTCTTCTTAACTGCATGTCTATGACCATAAGTATCTCTCCCTTGGTAGCCATGAATGAGCTCGGGATTTCTCCCGCGGTAGCTCGACTCTCTTGCTCGCTCTCTTTTTCTCTCTGTTTCACGTTAAACACAGTTATTGTACTTATAGTAGGTGTGTGGGTACTGTATAGAGGCTTAGGAGAACTTTTCTCTTACATATTAGAGACGTATAAACCCTATTAGGATTATTGGGCTCAATTAATCATTCAATCAATTATGGGGTATGTGTGAGTTAGAAAAATGACCTTATGGATCCAAATAGTCTAAGCTCTAATGGGCGAATTACCCACAATCATAACTAACTCTTCATTATGAAAGGGCCTTGTCCATTAATATTGGGGCACTTCACTATAGGCCCAATATTGTACTCTTAGACTAAATGTCATATATTTTCTGTGAAGCTAATTAACACTTTAATTAACTAGATCCATTTAGCATATACTATACCAGCAGAGATACCCCCGATGCAATGTCGTACTAGTGAGGTGAAATTATCGTACTTCTCCTCTAGTACATATTTACCTTTGGGTTACATATTTTTATCCAACTACAGTGTTTGTAACTGCCCCATACAAACACAGTCATGGCACCTGGTTTTTATTATCCATGTCCTTGAATAATTCAAAGTGACATTATATGCATGGTGTCTAAATCATGAAGAGCGTTCTCGTCAATTCACAAATCTTATCTTCTAAGACACCGGAGTTTGAACTATAGAACGGAAGTAGTCTTTTAGTAACTCAAGATAAAACTCATGAAACTAAGTCCGACAATCACTAGGATTAAAGTAATCTTGTAATAGTGCTGGATTAGTGAAAGATAGAATATTGAGTTACGACACTTAACCTCAAATTCAATTTTCACTTGGTCCAGTTCAATGCACTTATAACTTTTTTATAACGCACTAGTTTTTCTATCCGAAGTCAAATACTTCGATAATTGGAGACTTTATCAATCCCGTTAAAATAAACAACACTATATTCTTTGACAAAATAAAGTACTTGATCTTTATTTGCAGAGTGTGAACCTTTTATTTAGACATAATGAAATAAAAATTTAGTCCTGCACATGTGAATACTTCACACGAACAATTATTTATTACTCATTATTAGCCATGGAAACTTTCAGATGTTTGCATAATAGAAAACATAAATATCACATATATATAATTGGGACATAATATGGAATTTATTGACATCAAATAGTTAACACTTAAATCCAATAAACTTTTTTAAAAATGCCTAACAAAGAAATTACTTTCTAGGGCATATTCCCAATACTCCGGTATCTTGAAAGATGAGATTTGTGAATTGACGAGAACACCCTTCATGATTCAGACACCATGCATATAATATCAATTTAAGTCTTTTCAAGGATTTGGATAATAAAAATCAGGTGCCAGGTATTCACTTTATGAATTTGATTGTGTTTGTATGGACAGTTACAAACATCGTAGTCAATTATTCTCTATTGGATGAAAAATGGCACCTCAAAAGTAAATATCTACTAGAGGGATAATACAATAATTTCACCTCACTAGTACGACATTGTATCGAAGTTATATCTACATATATAGTATATGCTAAATGGATCAAGCTAATTAAAGTGTTAGCTTCACAAAAAATCTACAACATTTAGTCTAAGAGTGCAATATTGGGCCTATAGTGGAGTGCCCCAATATTAATAGGCAAGGACTAATCACAATTAAGAGATAATTATGATTATGAGACGTTAGCCCATTGAATCTTAGACTACTTGGATCTATAAGCTCCCCTGTCTAGCTCAGACATAGTTCGTAACTAATTGAATAGTTAATTGAGCTCAATAACCCCAATAGGGTTTACACCTCTCTAAAAATTAAGAGAAAAGTTCTCCTAAGCCTTTGTACAATAGCCACATGTCTACTACAAGCATGAAAACTGTGCTTAATGTGAAATAGGGAGAAAAGAGAGAGAGTGAGAGAGAACCGAGCTACTGTAGGAGAAATGCTGTATTTGTTCATGGCCGCCGAGGGAGAGATACCCATGGTTATAGACGTGAAATCAAGGAGAAGGAAGAGTGTCTTCTGGATCGCCCACACACCAAATTATCCAACGGGTTTTAGAGAATAGACGGGAAGGCTCAATGGTTGTGAAGCATTTCAAAGTTTTATTTAAACTAAGATCCATGAATTAGTTTATGTTAGATTATCGATCCTGTTTATTTTGTTTTGTCAAGTTTCGAGAAAAAATTTATTATACTAATTCCGTTGCGTTCTTGATTTATTTACAAAACTGTAGAAATCATTTTTGGTAAAATTGTTTTTTGAAATTATTTTTCAGAATTACCAGTAAAATCAATCTTTGAAAATACTAAAGCTCTTTATAACTGATAACAAATCATCGATTCTTGGGAGGGGATACTTGTACTTGATGGTAACTTTATTCAATTCTCTGTAATCAATACAAAGTCTTATAGTACCACTTATTTTCTTAACAAATAATAGTGGCGTGCCCCATAGAGAAAAGCTAGGAAAAATAAAATCCTCATCCAATAGCTTCTGTGATTGAACTTTCAATTTTTTTAACTCCGTTGGAGTTATTCTATATGGTCATTTAGAAATAGAAGTCGTACCAGAAAAAAAGTCAATAATAAACTCTATCTCTCTATCAAGTGGTAACCCAAGTAGATCTTCTGGGAATGCTTCGAGAAATTCATTAACCATTGGTACTTCCTCTAGCTTCACCTTGTGTTCTTCTCTGGTGTCCATTAAATTTGCCAAATAACTAATACATCCTTTCTCAAGTAATTTTCTTGCCTTTATCGATGTAATAATTTGTACCTTTTTTTTCTGGAAAGACCCAAGGAGAGTAAACTTCTCTTTATCAGGTGGCTGAAATACAACTCTTTTACTATTGCAGTCGATACTAGGATGGTATTTAGATAGCTAATCCATACCCAAAATTATCTCAAAATCCTGCATATCTAAGACTATTAAGTCTGCCCACAATTCTCTATCATCTATTTGTATTAGACATACTTTGAGAACTCAATTAGAATATAGCATTTTCCTTGATGGGATAGTCACACAACATCTTAAATTCAAAGCTTCAGGTGGCCTATTAATATATTTGTAAGGATACCAAATATAGAAATCTCGTCGGTGACAACCGATGGATTAGTCTTTGCATCTATTGTAATCATGGCAAACTGTTGTGAAAATAATTGCAAGTGCATAATATCGCGAACAAGTAATAGAGTAGTGAGTATGAGTATCGTTCCCATGAAGACTGTGCTTACTAATTATCAAAATCATCTAACTCTAGTTTTATTTGAAAATAAATTAAAAAGAAAATTTATGCAAAAATTAAACAAATAATTAAAATAAAATAAATAAGAGCAAAATAAAGTAAACAGGACTTCAAGAGATTAAAGACCCAGGGTTTCCGATTTTACTAAGACTAATCATATCAAAATCTCTTAGTAAATTAAATCAAAGTCTATTTCATATGTTGACAGTGAATTTCTCTAATGTAATTATTAATCTTTCTCAAGCATTAGCAATTTAATTGAACTAGCAAAGTTATACATCTCTATCAAAACTCCAAACTAGATAAATTTCATTAAGAACATAAAATTCATAAACACTGCATATATCACATAAATATTTCTATCTTATGTCAATTTATGGTATTCTAATTACGTCAAATTTAATTATTGCATATCACATAAAAATCATGCATTTATTGATCTGGCAATCACAAGCATTAAGCATAAATTTAATATTCAATATATATTGGAATAAAACTCTAATTTAATTAAACTAAGAAAATTTAGACATTCATAATCTAGCTACATCATAGCCCCAGAAAAGAAAACTAGCTCATAAAATAGAGAGTATTAAAAATAAAGAGAATAGAGAAAAAGAACAGTGAATTTGAGTAGAAGCACTCCTGTCTCCCGCTTGTGCTATCCCTCTCCTCCTCCTGAAATCTCTCTTTAAATCTCACGCTGGACTGCTATTTTCTCTCCTTAGATTGGTGTATTATAGTTTCTCTTATACTGTCTATTTATAAGTGCTAAAAGGGAGATTTCTAGTTGTACGCATTTTTCTAAGATGTATTCTGATTGGTTAAAAATATGTGGCAATTTTCTTTTCTCATGTTTCTATTCAAAAACTGACACTTGGGTTAGAATCTATGCGACAAAATCTAATGAGCTTTGTGTCATGACCCTAGCCTTAAATTAGACAATCATGCAGTACTTAGCACGGTCCATTGCACTAAGTCAGCCTACTAACACTCAAGAAAGGGAGTTAGAGTATGCTGTGAGACAAAGTGGCAAAGAATAAGAGAGTTTGAGTGAATAATAACTTTGTATTACTCTTTGAATGCTTACAACTCTCACAAATAGGACCTGTGTACAAATGAACCCAAGAGGTCCTTTATATAGACAAGGCCTAAACCAATCTATGGTTATGATCGTGCCAAGTGGCATGATCTTACAAAGGGTCTAGAATCTTCCCAAATAAAATAACAAAATCTACAAAGATATTTACAAGGAGAAATCTAGAACAAGCATGGTCTAGATCCTTCCAAGAGGTTCACCCATTATCTTAGCTCTTCTAAGCCATTCTAGAAGCTTCTAATACCATCCCAAGCCATCTAGCACTAACTGGCCTTATCTAGAGCCTTCTAGGACTTAGTAGAGCCAACTAGAGTTTCTACATGGCCAAAACCTCTCTTGATCATTCCAGAAGTGTCCACCATATTCTAAGGTCTTCTCCTATCCTCTTAGGTGAGCAGTATGTTGGGAATATGCCATAGAAAGTAGTTTCTTTGTTTGGTATTTTAGACAATGTTTATTGGATTTAAGTGTTATCTATTTGTTGTTAATAAATTTCATATTATGTCCCTATTATATACATGTGTTGTTTATGTTTTCTATTATGCAAACGTCTAAAAGTTTCCATGACTAATAATGAGTAATAAAAAATTGTTCATGTGAAGTGTTCACATGTGGTAGACTAAATTCTTTATTTCATTATATCTAAATTAAAAATTCACACTCTGCAAATAAAGATTGAATACTTTATTTTGCCATAGAATGTAGTGTTATCTATTTCAACGGGATCGATGAAGTCTCTAATCATTGAAGTGTCTGACTTCGGATAGAAACACTAGTGCATTATAAGAAAGTTATAAGTGCATTGAACTGGACCAAGTGAAAATAGAATTTGAGGTTAAGTGCCGTAACTCAATATTCTATCTTTCACTAATCTAGTACTATTGCAAGATTACCTTAATCTTAGTGATTGTCGGACTCGCTTTCATGAGTTTTATCTTTTTGACTTACTAAAGGACTAGTTTCGATTATATGGTTCGAAGTCTGGTATCTTGAAAGATAAGATTTGTGAATTGACGAGAAAGCCCTTCATGATTTGGACACCATACATATAATATCACTTTGAGTTTTTTCAAAGACTTGGATAATAAAAAACCAGGCGCTAAGTACTCACTTTGTGAATTTGACTTTGTTTGTATGGGCAGTTACAAATACCGTAGTCAATTATTATCCATTAGATGAAAAATGGTAACTCAAAGGTGAATATGTACTAGAAAGGTAATACGATAATTTCACCTCACTAATACGACATTGTATCGGGGGTATATCTGTAGGTATAGTATATGCTAAATGGATCAAGTTAATTAAAGCGTTAATTAGCTTCACAGAAAATATATGATATTTAGTCTAAGAGTGTAATATTAGGCCTATAGTGGAGTACTCCAATATTAGTGGACAAGGCTCAGTCATAATTAAGAGTTAATTATGACTATGGGTAGTTGGCCTATTAGAGCTTAGACTATTTGGATCTATAAGGTCCCCTGTCTAGCTCACACATAGCCCAATACTAATTGAATAGTCAGTTGAGCCCAATAAGCCTATTAGGGTTTACATCTCTCTAATACTTAAGAGAAAAGTTCTCCTAGGCCTGTACACTATAGCCACACGCCTACTACATGCATAGTAACTGTGCTTAGCGTGAGACAGAGAGAAAAAGAGAGAGTGAGAGAGCCGAGCCACCGCGGGAGAAATTTCGTGTTCATTCATGGCCACCGAGGGAGAGATACCCATGGTCGTTGATGTGTAGTCAAGGAGAAGGAAGAGCATCTTCCGGATCTTCCGCTCATCTCTCGTTGGGAATCAAGAAGATGCCCACTCACTGGATCATTCAACAGGCTCCAGAGAATAGACGGGAAGGCTCAATGGTTGTGAAGCGCTTCCAAGTTTTATCTCAACTAAGATCCATGAATTGATTTATGTTAGATCAACGATATAATGTTTTTGTTTTATAAAGTTTCAAGAAAAATTTTAAAATACCAATTCCGCTGCGTTCTTGATTTGTTTGCAAAACTGCGGAAATCGTTTTCGACAAAATCGTTTTTTAAAATCAGTTTCCAGAATCTTTTGCACAGTATATATAGAGGATCTTAGGACCATAGCGCTGCAACACTTGGATTTTTGGGAGCCAAATAAGCGGGGCGTCACGCCATCTTGAACCATTCGATGTGGTCTTTAAATTGCCATAAGGCATCCTCGTGCTCCCAGCTAGCCTTGGCCTCGGGCAAGTTCTTCCATTTTACTAAGTATTCCTGATAATTAGGCAAAGCCACGTTGGTAGATCAAGCAATCGACTAGAATAATTTCTAACTCCTTATCAAGAGAGGTTACCACCGCAGTAGTAGCCTTTTTGGACTCACCCCTTGAAGGATGTTCCTTCTCCGTGGTATGGTTTCAGCATGCTTACATGGAAGATCTTTAGCTTACCAGGGATTTGAAGCTTGTAGGAGACTTTGCTCACACACTTGAGTACTAGGAATGGACCCTCGTATTTGCGCACTTACCCTTTATGCACCTTTCTCAAGGTTTTGAATTGTTGGGGAAGCAATTTAACAAAGACTAAGTCTCCCTCTTGGTACACAATATACCTCCTCTTTTTGTCGGCCCACTTTTTCATTCTCTTGGAAGCTTTGTCCAAGTAAGCCCTTTCCAACTCCACTTGTTCTTGCTATGCCTTGGCAAACTTGAATGCCACTGGACTCTTCCCACCATAACTCGTTACTAAGGTATGTGGAGTCATAGGTTGTTGACCCATGACTATCTCAAAGGAGCTTTTACCCGTGGACTCATTCAAGTATAGCTCTAATAAGGCATTCACCCTCTCTGTCTGGCTATCGCTTTAGGGGTGAATGCTAGTGGAAAAGTTCAAGTTTGATTCCATCAACTTGAACAATTCTGTCCAAAACCTTCCAGTGAACCGGGGGTCCCGGTCACTCACTATGTTTGGCGGAATACCTTAAAGTTTCACACTATGCTTCATAAAGAGCTGTGTGGTCTCATCGGCGGGACAATCTAGTGAAGCAGGTATGAAGGTGGCATACTTGCCGGTCACTCACTATGTTCGACGGAATACCTCAAAGTTTCACACCATGCTTCATAAAGAGCTGTGCGGTCTCATCGGCGGGACAATCTGGTGAAGAAGCTATGAATATGGCATACTTGCTAAAGTGATCAACCACTACTATAATGCTGCCAAAGCCCTCCGACTTAGGCAGGTTAGTGATGACATAAATAGAGACACTATCCCACAGCCTCTCAGGAATAGGGAGAGGTTCCAACAATCTACCCGACGATTGTTGCTCCACCTTGTCTTGTTGGCATACAAGACAAGTCTTTATGCAGGCCTCAACATCATCACTCAACTGAGGCTAATAGTAGACAGCTTTGATAAGAGCAATGAGCTGTGGCATAGCCCACAATGAGCCGTGGCACTCTTTGATAAGCTCTTTTCTTAAGTTCCCCCCACTTAGGTACATAGAGTCAATTGCCTTTGGCGTAAAGAAGTCCGTTACTCAGCTAAAAACATCTCGTCCTTCCTTCATTCACTAGGGCAACAGGCTCTTTGCAAGAATATCGTGCTCTAGTCCTTCCTCGATTTTCTCTATCAAGGTGCTATTAGGCCTGCTTAAGGTGGCCAGCTCCACCTTTCTACTTAGAGCATCCATCAGCACATTGGCCTTCTAGGCTTGTATTAAGGCCTATAGTCGAATTCTGCCGAGAAGTCTTGTCACCGAGCTTGTTTGGGACTCAACTTCTTCTGAGTTTGGAAATAGTTCGGGGCTATATTGTCGGTCATGATCATGAAGTGAGTGCCCAACAAGTAGTATCACCACACCCTTAGGCAGTGGATGATGGCAGTCATCTCTTTTTCTTGCACCGTGCAGTGTCTCTCGGTATCATTGAGCTTGCAGCTTTCATAAGCAATAGAATGCCCCTCTTGTATTAGTACACCATCAATAGCAAAGTCAGAGGCATCTGTGTGGAGCTCATATGCCCTTGGAGTGGTTAGGCAAGCTAAGAACTGACTCCTTGCTCACCGCCCTCTTCAAGTCTTCGAATGAGACTTGACACTCGGGTATCCACTCCCAAGACTTGTTCTTCTTGCGCAGGTTAGTAAGTGGGGCTGCTATTGCTGAGTATGACTTGATGAACCGCCTATAGTAGTTCACAAGTCCGAGGAAGGATATCAACTCTGGTACCTTAGTGGGAGGTTCCCACTCTTAGATGGCTTGCACCTTGGACTCATCCATCATAAGTTTCCTATCCTTTATCTTATGCCCTAGGAACATTACCTCCTCTTGGGCAAAAGAGCACTTCTCCTTCTTGATGAATAGTTGATTTTCCCTTAAGACCTCGTACACCTTCCACAAATGTTCTAGGTGCTCTTCCATAGTCTTACTATAAATAACTATATCATCAAGATAGACTACCACAAACCGATCGAGGTAGGGATGGAATAGCTTATTCATAAGGGTACAAAATGTAGCAAGTGCATTGGTCAGACCAAATGGTATGACTAAGAACTCATAAGCACTATATCTTGTCATGCATGTGGTCTTGGACTCATCTCCCTCTACTATGCGCACTTGATAGTACCCCGAGCAAAGATCAAGCTTCGAAAAGTATCCAGCATTCCCAAGTTGATCGAATAAGTCGGTAATAAGTGGGATGGTGTACTTATTCTTCACCATGTCACCTTATTAAGAGCCAGTAGTCAATGCACATCCTTAGTGAGCCATCTCTCTTTTTCTAAAACAACACCAGGGTACTGGAAGGAGTTTTGGAGGGCCTGATGAAACCCGTATCAAGCAACTCCTTAAGTTGTTTCCAGAGTTCCGCTAACTCCGGAGGGGCCATTCGATAAGGACTCATCGCTGATGGCCTCGTGCCTGGCTCAAGCTCAATTTCGTGATCCACTTCCCCCCTAGTGGAAGTTTCTTAGGCAGGGTGTCAGGCATCACGTCTTGGAATCATCCAAGATAGTTTGCACCTCCATGAGCAAGTTACCCTCAGGTTCCAACTCTTCATCATCGTGCTCCTTGAGGATGACCAAGTAACTTTCCTCCTCCCTTCTCAAGCCCTTCTTGAATTGAAGTGCAGAGAGTACTTGTTTCCTGCTTTTGTGAATTGCTCCATTGGCACCACACAAACCTTTTAACCATCCATGACACAGATAGAGTTGGCAAAAGGAACAGGGAATGCCCGTACTGCATCAAGGAACTCCAAACCAAAACCCACTACAAAATCGTCCATTGGCACCACTAACAAGTTAAGTCGGCTAACTCATGCACCCAAGCTAGCTTTGACACCATGAGTAACCCCATGGATGAGGGGTGCTACTAAGTTTACCGCCATGAGGGAGGCTCTTCCATTGGTTACCGATAAGCCCAACTGCCTAGCTTCTTCAACAGAGACAAAGTTATGGGATGCACCCGTGTCAACCAACGCTTTGGTGGCCTTGCCATTGATTGTTGTATCGACAAAGAGTAGGTCCTTAGCTTATGACTTAGGGCCGATTGTAAGGCATTGAGGAGTTGCAAAGAACCAACACATGCGCTACCATCTTCTCTATCACCTCCTTCTTAGCTTGGCTCGGAGGCAGTTAAGGCATTAAGAGCTTTCTTCTTAGGACACTTGCATACCCAATGTGGCCTATCACAAAGAAAGCACTTGAATCTTGGCTTGGAGAAGTCACGGTCTTCCTTCTCCTTGCCCTTGTCCTTAGACACCATGGCATTTAAGCTCTAACTTGCCCCAATTCTGAAGACCATCTATAAACAAGAGCAGGGCATCTTTGTCTGAAGTGTCAGGGACTTGGAGCAAGAGTATAGTAAACTCTTTCACGTAGTCTCTAATACTACTAGATTGCTTCGAGGCCTCACGCCTCTTCTTCGGCATTCTTGGGGATGAATTACCTCTTAAGCTCTCTCTTAAAGTCATCAAAGGTGGCTATGGTGCACATCCCTCGTTGCATCTCCCTGTGTCTCTGCCTCTACTATAGCATGGTGGTATCAGTTAGATACAAGGCAGCATTACGAATTTTACTAGCATCGTCCGTCACATCAGCAGCCTTGAAGAATTGCTTAGGTCTCCAAAAGAAGTTCTCGACGTCCCGAGCATTTCGAGTACCATTGAAGATCTTTGGTTTAGGCACCTCAACCTTCCTTACCTCAATGGTCATGGTGGTGGTCATCCCCATGGCCATCATTCACTTGCACAAAGTAAGATCACCACCCATCTCATCTACTCTAAGTAAAAAATTAGTGAGTTCTCTTTGAAAGAGATCTCGTATCTTGGCAATCTCCAAATGAATGGACTCGATCTTACGCATTAAGTTGGCCTCTAGCCCACCAAGCGCATCTTTGATGCCACTATAGATCTCCGCATCCTCGGTCTCCAAACCATCACAACAGCTATCTAGATCGTCTACTCGGTCGCCCAACATGCCCAAGTTGGACTCTAGTCAGGACACTCTAGCATCCAAGCTAGTCACCGCATCCCTCGACTTGCCATGGGTAGCACCTTTCTTCCCTTCATCACACCCACATTCGGAAGCACTAACTTCAACGAGGTCAAGAGTTGCAACCATGGTCTTCATATAGACAATGGAACCACCAAGATATAACGAGCAACCAAAGCTCCGATACCATGCTGTCATGATCTTAGCCTTAAACTGGACAATCGTGCGGTACTTAGCACAGTCCGTTGTACTAAGTCAACTTACCAACATTCAAGAAAGGGACTTAGAGTAAACTGTGAGACAAAGTGGCAAACGATAAGAAAGTTTGAGTGAAAAATAGCTTTGTATTACTCTTTAAATGCTTACAACTCTCACAAAATGGGACTTGTGTATAAATAAACTCAAGGGGTCCTTCATATAGGCAAGGCATAAACCAACCTATGGTTGTAATCGTACCAAGTGGCATGATCTTACAAAGGGTCTAGAACCTTCCAAATAAAATAACAAAATCTACAAAGATATTTACAAATAGAAATCTAGAACAAGCATGGCTTAGATCTTTCCAGGAGGTTCACCCACTATCTTAGCTCTTCTAAGTCATTCTAAGAGCTTCTAGGACCATTCCAAGCCATCTAGCACCAACCGGTCTTGTCTAAAGCATTCTAGGACTTAGTAGCACCAACCAGAGTCTTCTAGCATGGCCAAGACCTCTCTTGATCATTCTCGGAGTGTCCACCACATTCTAGGGTCTTCCCTCATCCTCTTGAGTGAGCAGTATATATAGAGGATCCTAGGACCATAGGGCAGCAACACTTGGATTTTTGGGAGCCAAATGAGCGGGGCGTAATATTTGGCACTTATCTCTCTCTTAATTGGCTCATTGAAATGTTGACTTTAGTGAGATGATGAGGCTACCCGTGGTTCGAGAGAAAATAGGTTGCTCAGGACCTAAGAAACATTGGATTAGATATGTTGGAGAGAGAAGAGGAAGCTAGCTGACGTCATTTGGCCTACCATATCACGGCCTCTCCACTCACCTGCAGCCTTGTATGAAGCGCACCCGCCCTTCTAGTGCGTCAAAGCTTCGATCAATGGCTTGGATCGCACCTAAGAGCTCTTCTTCCTCACTCGTACAATTTTTCTTTCATTAATCTGAGATTCTTATTTTTTTTTTCTTTTCTAAATTCAAAACAAAGCCAATTAAATACCTAATAAAAATATAAATAATGAAGTAAATTAAAACAAAATACTTAATTAAGCTAAAGCACAATAAATTAACTAAATTAAATACCTAAATAAGATTAAATAAAGCAAAACTAAACTTAAATATTTAAAACCAAATTCAACACAAATTAACTAAAAATTATTTAAAAAATAAATGAAAAATACTCAGACACTTTTTTTAATAAGTCAAAAAACATAAATAATTCTATTTTTATGGAATTATCACAAACACACATGCTGGAACTTTCTTCCTTTTACTAGAGGTGTAGAGACAATCATTGGAAAGGTGTCCTACCTTACCACGCATATAACATGCACTACTACTTCACCATTATGAGGCTTTGCACACTTGGGGATATATAACTTTATGATTCAGAGCAGACAATATTTGTTGATTTATTGCTGGGAACTTTGAAGGATCTTGTCTTTGTTAGTTATAGTTTATGAAAAATGTGACAAAACAAAAATGAGCGGAAGGGTGGAAAAGAAAAAAAATTTCCGAATTGTAATTTTTCATAAAAACCTTTTAGGATCTTTGTTATGGTCTAAATACATATAATAGGATTGTACCACAACCAATGAGTCTTCTTTCCTGTGTACTAAACTTGAAATTGCAGAGATATGTAGGCATCTCGATTTTGATGGACCTCTAGGTGAGACTTTAAGAACTCCAATGACCTCCAATGGTGGCTTCAAGAATTTCTCTATCTCACTTTTCTCTTAATTTTTTATGCAGCTGCCAAACAAAAGTTTCAATAAAAACTGAAGTGTTCCAATAAAGGAAGGGAGAGGAGCCTTTTATTGGCTCCTAACTAGTGGAATTTGGCCTGCCTTAGGGATGGCTAAATTTCATTGCTTATTTAGCAGTGAGGTAGGCCCTAATGTCCCACCTTCCTATTCAGCCGTTTCTCCCTTTGTATATTTGCATAGTAAATTATTTGAGCTCAAGTTGGCTAATCTCATGCAGCCCAAGATGTTGGTGTAGGTTGAGAGACCAAAATGGGCCTATCTAATTCAAGTTCCAGTAGACAAAGGCTTAGTTCTAATTAACTCTTAATACAAGTAGGCTTCTACTACTAGTTATAGACTAATTCCACTAAAGGCCTATCTGTATTAAATACATATAACTAGATACTTTAATAATTAAAATTATGTCCATCTGATAATTAACATTTGCATGTATATCTACACATGAATTCTGATAATTAGAGCTAAGTAAATTACTATTTTGCCCCTCTAATTATATCTTTCAATTCCTTGGTACAAGACTATATGTAATGGATGGCTAGACTTACAAACAAATCTTCAATTAATAAAATAACTAATTTTATTATTTACTTAGCTAAGGTTTACATCATCTAAGCTCCTATAGCTCCTCAAGGCACTATTCACTTCTGTATATAATAGAGTTGTGGATTCCATATCTAAAAGTATATGTTCCAAATGCACATAATAATGCATTATAAAAATACCAAGGTCTGGATATCAATTTCTTGCGAACATGTTCTTGTCAATTTCTTATCAACGACACTTATTATAAGAATATATTTCAAATGTTCTTTGTTCAATATTTACATACTAAGACTTTTTGCATATGGTCATACCAATATAGATATAGGCACACTAAAAATGCAAAATGTCTTATGACACGATCTAAGAGAAGTGTCCAATTTCTCTTATTTGTTGTGAATAATTTTATAATTCAATCACAAATCAAGTATCATTCAACTCAAATAATTGTAAGTTCTCAAGTATTTTTGTCAGTTTGATGTGTTTTTACTTTGTTAATTCTTATGAATAAATGAGAATCAAGAAAAATTAGTAACAAATATGGATATTTCAGCCATTTAGGATGAAAGTTGAGTCCGATACGAATGCAACGCAACGAAAATCAAGCAAAATGGAGCAAAAACAAAGAAACGGCGCCCCTGGGAAGAAAAGCTGTCATACTGATTTTCCGGAACTAAGAGCACCACGGCACTGTCTGAGTAGCGTCGCGGCGCTGCCTAGAAAAGTGAGTTGCGGAGGCTAGAGCATCGCAGCACTTGCCAAGGAGCACCGCAGTGCTACACAGCGTCTGGAAGCACGTTTTTAGCGAGTTTTTAAGAGTCAATCTGGACCACTGACGCCATCTGATCGAATGGTTGACATTCTACCTGGCCTAGGTCATCTTGGAGCCCCTTAAATATATCCTTAAGCCTCTATTTCATGTGTAGAGAGTTGGAGAGAAGACACATAGCTCAAAAATCCTAGAAAAAAGCAAGCTTTGGAGCAAAAATCTTGGAGAGGATTCTTGATAGAGAGGCTTGAAGAGATTGAAGCTTGAAGTTCTATCTCCATAAATGCGTTTTCTCTTCCTCTTTCTCACCCTAATTTCATTTGAATTTTGTATTATGCTTGATTATTGAATATATTTGGATATATGAAATTCTTGTTGAAATTAGTGTTGGATTCTCCCATGCTGATCTAGTTGTTATATGCTTAAGGAATGATGTAGCTTATACTTTGATTCTATGTCTTGATTTTCAATATTTTCTTTGATGTTGTTCTTGAATTTATTTATGCTATTCTATGCTTAATGCTTCTCAACTAATTAGCTACTAATTTGGATGATTTGGTTTCTAGAATTTGGCACTTGAGAACAGAAATTTTAGAAACAATCTTAAGATAGTATAACCTAGGACTTATAGAGTTTGAGAGAACCTATAATTCCTTTGAAGCCATTATCGAAGAACCATTGAACATAGTGAATTCTTAAATTCTAGGTTTAGAATAGAGATATTGGAACTGGGATATAAGAATAATTTCACTCGGCACTCGAGAGAGGGAGTAGAAATATCTTTGGGTTCTTGGCTTATAAACTAGGAACAATTGATTATAATGAAATTGGTGATCAAAAGACATAGTTGATAGTTAGGTTAATTCCATCCCTTAGTACATTTGTGCATAGAGTTTCCATATTTTATTTTTGTATTTATATTTAGATTTTGTATTTATTTCAATTATAAATACATTTATTTGGTTGCCTAGATAAAGTTAAGTTGTGGAAATTCTAGTAATTAACGATAATTTAATACCCAATTTCTCGTGGGATCGACAACTCTCTTATCACTTTATTACTTGTGTACAACCCGTGCACTTACAATTATTTTACGTATATGCATTTTAGCATAATAATAGTATTTGTGATAATAATTTGATTATTATATAATATTCAATATCAAAAGGTTCCATGATTTATTTATTCGAGAAATATTTTAATAAAGTTGTCTATTATAGATTCAGACATATTTTCTCTAATTAAATCAAATCAAACATCAAATACCTCCAAACTCGAATATTTGTTGTCCTCAAGCAAAACAAAATAAGAAAACAAATAGCAAAATACAAATCAAATATTAAAGACATAAACGACAAAGTATGAGTCTTGCATCGAATCAAAAACCATGAAAGTATCTCCGAAGCCACAAAATATTCTAAGCTCAAAGGAAATGCAGGCATTGAGATTATCTAGATTTTGAACTTCGAGCATCAATTTAACTCTACTCAAGACTCTTAATGTGTAAGTGCACCAAACACACTAATGGCTACATAAATTTTAAACCTAAAATCATACTTGGGGCTAGAAATATTATTAGGCATTTTTTAGTCTTCTTAGGCCCAGAACTAAACATGGGCTAAAAGCAATTAGGGGTATACATTTTTTATTTCCTATTATTGATTTCATGTCCTAAACTTAAGTAAATCTTTTCTTATCCCAATTAGAGATCTAAAATAAAGTTTTCTATTTATTCTTGTACCAGATCTGCAGCCAAAAATTTCAAGTTTCATAATTTATATTTTTGCCCAGAATCTTAAGATTTCTAACATTTATGCCCTCCAAAGGTAAATCTTGAGTTATAGCTTATCGTTTTGTTAAAGATTCTTCCTTTATTTATTTTTACACTTTATTATAGTTTTAAAATTGCCTAAAATAACTATCTCATAGATTTGACCTAGATTTTGTCAAAATTATACTTTTGACCCAAAATAGTCAAAATTTTGACATTTTAGTCCCTTCAACTTTTAAGCAAATATTTTTAATTTTTGAAAAGTATTTTTAATGAGTAAAAAAAATATGTTCTTAAGGATTTAAGTCTAAATCATTAGACTTGGTTCATTTTTATGCATATTTTTTTTAGGGTCTTTCACCTAAAAATCTTCCACTTTTGAGTTTAGTTATTTTGATTTTATTTTACTATTATTATTATTATTATTTTAGCCTTTATTATTATGAAGTATTCATATTTAGAGGCTTAAGAAATCAAAAAAGTAAGTCTTGAAATAAAAATAAATTATATAACATCTAAAATAGATCAAATATGTTATTACCCATTTATTCCTTTATAGTATCTATTTAAACACATAATAAGCAAGGCGAGGAAATATTTATCTTCCAAGCTTATATCTTCTTTCTTGGAGTGTTTGGGAACTTTTTCAAGTATCAATATTTTACTAGAATTCAAAATACTAAAATTAGACTTCTCATAATTTTAGAGCTAAAAATCTTAATAAACTTAAATGTATTTGTGTAACTTACTTTTTAAAATCTTTCCTTCTTCTTTCTTACGTCTCCACTAGAAAATTAGGTGCTCTCGTCTCTTGATTACAATTCTTAATTTCTAGAGTCTTTGTAGGAAAAGCAAGGATGATGGGTAATATATTATAGCTCTTGTGGGTTTGGAAGAAAGCGAGGTAGAAAGATTTTTTCTTTTAGTTTTCTTTTAGAGAGAGGATGATATGAAAAATGAAGATAGTTTTGACTAAGTAATTGAAAGTTTGAGTGTGGATTTCTAATTGCCAAATGAAGGGTCTATTTATAGTGCAAAGATGGAAGGCATCTTACTACAATGGGTTACTTTTATTTTTTATTTTTTTTCTATCTCATCTTTTAATTATTCACTCATCCACTATCTTTGTTTTTGTCTCTAATCTCTCCTCTTTTTTAATTATTTGGAATCCAATATCACTAACTCCCAAAGAAATTCTCCACTATATTATTCCTTTTCTTACGTTTTGAATTATTTTGGAGACAAAAGCTACCAATCAGTTTTGTCTATGTCTTCCTCTTTGTATTATAGCTATTAATTTCTAAAGAAAATCTCTATTATCATTTTTCTTTTCCTAGTTTTTGAATTATTTTAGAGACAAAAGCTATCAATTAGTTTTGTTTATATTTTCTTTTTTTTAGAATTATCCACTATCTTTATTCCTTTTTTCCTTACCTTTTCTATTCCACTAATTTAAAGTTATCACCTCTCTAAGATAAAACCTTACTAGTCTTTATCTTTTTTTACAACTTATTTTCTACTTTTGGATTGATTTATCTACTTAATTCTTTGTATACTTAAATCCTAACCATTCAAATTGTATCATGGTACTATTTTGGTGCAACCATTAACTTTGAATTACGAGATATAGCAATTTATAATATGACATAAATATGTCACAATCTTATTTAGGTGACCTAAGTCATATTGTTGTACATAATATTTTCTTTGTAGGATTAATTTATTATTAAAGAAAACCAACTTAGAATTTCTAAGTTAAAATGAGGAATAATTATAGTTTTCTCACATAATAAAATTTAACGTTATAATCATACTACACACAAATTTCTAAGCATTGTGAAAATAAGCTTATTAAAATTCGACACTAAGTCTAATAATAATTCTACTAAGGTTGCAAGCCTAGGGATTCCTAGCGGGGTTACATAGTCTTAGAAGGTCACGTAGAGAATCCATATCTCCGCGTTCAGTTTCAATCTTGAACTTCTTGACCTTGGTGTCGTGTCGCATTTGTATCTTTCTGTCGAACTCATGGAAAGCATATACACTTGTCTGAAGCCCAAATAATCATCAACAATAGTGACAAACAATGTACACTTATTGTAGGAAACTACCTCTATTAGTTTGTAGATATGCTCATGTACGCACTCCAAACATGCTTCAGCTTTCTCGTAACAAGTGGCAAGATGACGCTTGTACTCTACAGGCTTCTTGCAATCCTCATAGTCTATGTCATTACGGATATCTACTTCATATAAGTGACCCAGCTCCATAAGTCTGCGAATTTCTAAACATAGCATATGTTCGAGTCCTTTGTGCCAATCGATCATGTTACACTCCTTCCTAATATCTTTTACAATCTCTCGGAGTTTACTAATGCTCATCATTGAAGATGATGTATTTTATGGCTTCGGGGTCAGAACATAAAGTCCATTATGCATTTCACCTACACGGTACAATAGATTGTTATAGAAGATATGCACCTTCTTGTCAAACACGAAGCGGTAGCTTTCTCTATACATCTTTGACACTGAGAAAGCGTTCGTACTCAACTCTGGTGCATAGACGTAATCTCTCATGGTCGTGGAGCTATCATTAATTTTCAGGTAAGCATCGCGCATGTCTTTAATTCGAACTCTTCAATTGTCTCCAACTTCCACATGACGACCAATGTAAGTTAATTGATTTAGTTCAATTAACCACTTGTCATTGCAGACATTGACATTTGTTCTTGAGTCCATTATCCATAGATCTCGCATATCCTTAGTTGAGAGAGATTTTCTTGGCCTTCCAGATGATTTAACTACCAGAGAAGATCCTAACCTCTTTTCAGTAGAGATATCCTCAGGTTGATTATCATTCAAACTCATTAAACGCCGTGATGTCCGCATTGATTTTCTTATTCTACTTCGTGTACAGTATTCCTTTGTCTCTTTTCTCTTTCTAGAAACCTTATCTATCTTATGAAAAAGTATTTCCCCAAAAACTGCAAAATGATAAAATTCTCAATTAGACAAACGTCATAAAATAAATCTAATTTATAATCGAATTTAATCAATTCTCAATTAAACACATAAAAGAAAAATAATCGAATACAAACATCTTTATTTCGATTTAATTTTGCAATAAGATAATAAATGCCTAAACAAGGGTGTTCATTATCTTGAGTAAGATAATAAATACCTCAACAAGGGTATTAATTATCAGGAATGAACTTTGATGAAATCACCAACTCTTGTGATTTACCAATCAAAGTAACTGATTTAAAATCAGCAGACAATTCATGCAAGATATTGTAGTACACATAGAGTAAAATAAGAAATATAAATGTAATGACATATAATCAAATAAGAGGATTATGTGTTATGCTCTTATTAGTCATTTGGAAACTAAGGATAAACTATGGGCAAGTATGCAAATTATGATCCTCCTAGTACTCAACTAAGTTTGTTAGTTTATCTGAATATAAAAGAATTTAGAGTACTTAACATTAAATCTATCAAGATAAAATGCTTGTGAAGAATCACTAAGACTATCACAAATATTCAAGGTATTTTAACCTACCATAGATCATAAGTTACCTACAGGTAATCTTGTGAATCTACAGGTAAAATATGAACAATTTACTTTAGAAAAAAAAGACAAATATCTCATATTCTAGTTTACTAATTACCCTACTTATTGGTCTATAGAATTACTAATATAGCTCCTATGGGAAGTTAATAGCATCATATGTTGAATGTGTAACCATCATTTCAATTTATAAGCTTTCTTATATAATACAGTCTCCTACAGGAGATCAGTACGTAATTTTATCCTAAGAGATTCAATACTAGTAATACCTAGATGAAAACCGTCCTACGGGAGCTCAATAAGATTCTGAGGTGAGGCATATCTTTAGAATTATTGAATCAATGACGGAGACCATGGATATTTCATACCCGCTCCCACTCAATTTTTTAAAAATTAGGGATTCCTGATTTTACCCAGTTATCTATCTTACATAGTAAACACAAAATCAATTATGTATATCCAAGTATGCGTCTTAGATAGAATGAGCAAGTTTAAGATGTTATGACATACTATTCTAGACAAAGTGCTATAATTGAGCAATTATTGTCTAAAGCCAAAGTGCTAATATTATATTCACATGTAAATAAAAGTAGACAATAAAAGTATGCAGGACATAACGATCAAGTAAGAAGATCTGTGGATTGTAAATCATTCAAGCAAAATTTTTCCAGAAGAAAATTCAATTATTTGGTCAACATTCTTTCAAACAAAGATAAATAATTGAAAACGGTATTTAAACCAAGTCCCGCATAAGAATTAGTTTTGAAAAATCTAACTAAGAAACTTTAATCGCTAAATTATTCAACCAATAATTTTAAAGATTCTTAGTAGTAGAATTTCGTCAAATTAAATTCTAAGTGCATTTATAAAAATAAGTAAATATTTATAAAAATATTTTGTATAAAAGTTTAAACAAATAATTATGAATACAAGTAATAGAAAAAACTTTATATACCACCACACAAAATATTATCATAATTCTCACATAATTAAAAAATATTGTATTAATCAAAATTAAAATATTTTAATCTCATTAAAATCAAGCTCTAATTTCCTTGAAAATCATGAAAAATAAATAATTATCTTTATAGTATTATTATCCTTTTAATTAAAATAATTAATCTCATTAATTAATATTAATTATAAATTATTAATCATATTAATAATTATTAAATAATAAAAATTAATCACATTAATAATTATTAAATAATAATTCAAAAAATTAATTAAATTCAATAGTCAATGTTTTCTAATAAAACATATTATCCTATGTCTAAGAATTACGTTCATAACTAATTCTTAAGATAATTTAAATAATTAGAAAATAAAGTACTTTTATTATATAATTATTAATTAATTAAAGATTTAATTAATTTATCTAATTTTATTGGAATCTCATTAAGACACGATCTTATACTTTTTAAGATCTAAAAGATAATAAAAGATAATTATTTTTAATTATAGAAATCCTATTTCTATAATTGTATTTAGAAAAGATCAACTGTAATATTCTAAATTAGGAAATAACTAAAACTCTTTTAATTAATCCTAATTAATTAGAAACTTATAATGTTGGGAATATGCCTTAGAAAGTAATTTCTTTGTTTGGCATTTTAAATAATGTTTATTGATTTAAGTGTTATTTATTTGCTGTTAATGAATTCTATACTATGTCCCAATTATATATATGTGATGTTTATATTTTCTATTATGCAAACGTCTAAAAGTTTCCATGACTAATAATGAGTAATAAAGAATTATTCGTGTGAAGTGTTCTCATGTGAGAGATTAAATTCTTTATTTCATTATATCTAAATTAAAAGTTCACATTCTGCAAGTAAAGGTGGAATACTTTGAATGTAGTATTGTATATTTCAACGGGATTGATGAAGTCTCCAATCATCGAAGTGTCTGACTTCGAATAGAAACACTAGTGCATTATAAGAAAGTTATAAGTGCATTGAACTAGACCAAGTGAAAATAGAATTTAAGGTTAAGTACCGTAACTCAATATTTTATCTTTCACTAATCTAGTACTATTGCAAGATTACCTTAATCCTATTGATTGTCAAACTTAATTTCATGAGTTTTATCTTTTTGCCTTACTAAAAGACTAGTTCCGATTGTAGGGTTCGAACTCTGGTATCCTGGAAGATAAGATTTGTGAATTGACGAGAACGCCCTTCATGATTTGGACACCATGCATATAATGTCACTTTGAATTTTTTTAAAGACTTAGATAATAAAAAATCAGGCACCAGGTATTCACTTTGTGACTTTGACTGTGTTTGTACAGGCAGTTACAAATACCGTAGTCAATTATTATCTATTAAATGAAAAATAGCAACTCAAAGGTAAATATGTACTAAAAGGGTAATACCATAATTTCACCTTACTAGTACGGCATTGCATCGGGGGTATATCTGCAGGTATAGTATATGCTAAATGGATCAAGTTAATTAAAATGTTAATTAGCTTCACAGAAAATATATGACATTTAGTCTAAGAGTGCAATATTGGGCCTATAAAGGTGTGCCCCAATATTAATGGACAAGGCCCAATCATAATTAAGAGCTAATTATGACTGTGGATGGTTGGTCCATTGGAGCTTAGACTATTTGGATCTATAAGGTCCCCTGTGTAGCTCACACATAGTCCAATACTAATTGAATGGTCAGTTGAGCCCAATAAGCCTATTAGGGTTTACATCTCTTTAATACTTAAGAGAAAAGTTCTCCTAACCGTTGTTAGAAGTTCCACACGCCACTCTCAGTCATAGTGACTGTAGAAAACGTGGGACATAGAGAAAAAGAGAGAGTGAGAGAGCCAAGCTACCGTGGGAGCAATCCCGAGTTCGTTCATGGCCGCCGAGGGAGAGATACCCATGGTCGTACACATGTAGTCAAGGAGAAAGAAGAGCATCTTCCAGATCATCCGCTCATCTCTCGTTGGGAATCAAGAAGGTGCCCACACACCAGATCATTCAAGGGGCTCCAGAGAATAGACAGGAAGGCTCAATGGTTGTGAAGTGCTTCTAGGTTTTATCTAAACCAAGATCTATGAATTGATTTATGTTAGATCAATGATCCTACGTTTTTGTTTTGTAAAGTTTCTAGAAAAATTTTAAAATACATTCCGCTGTGTTTTTGATTTGTTTATAAAACTGCGGAAATCGTTTTCCATAAAATCGTTTTTTGAAATTTATTTTTCGGAATTTCTAACATATAACTCATATAATATTTCTATATTTATCTAGTATTTAAATCTAATTATAATCAAACAATTCTAATAATTAAATGAAGATCATATCTAAATTTAATTATATTCGAAATCTAATCATTATTAAATTTTTATTATTAATTAAAATTATTTAATTATAAAAAATATAACTTTGTAATTAATTAGTCATATTAATTAATTACTTAATTAATCTCATTAACTAATTATCTAATTAAGCTCATTAATTAGTAGAGCTACTAATCTAATTAGTTATCTCTAATAATATTCTAATTAATATAATTAGCATAGTTACAACATAAATAGTTATTACAATTCAATATAGAATATTAATCTAATTAAATTCAAATCTTTTCTATCCTAATTTATCTCATTAATTACGAATTTGAATAATCTATGGATAGTAATTATTTAAATCTAATCTGATTAGATTTAGTTTCAAATTTAAATTCAAAACTATATCCTAATTTAAATCAAATTTAAATTAAGGATAATTACTAAAATTAAATTATTCAAATTTAAACTATCATTATTTACGGATAATTATCTAATCATATTTAATCATATTAAATATCAAATTAATTTGAATAGTTGTTATCTATTTAAATTCAAAATTTAAATAGAAAGAGATAGGAAATCTTATCTACTTTCAAAAATTAGTAGATATCCTAAAAATTCAAATTAGCTATTAGATTTATCAGTATAATATCTAATCATATCTAATCTCATTAAATATCTAAATTAATTTGAATTATCATTATCTATTTAAATTCAAAAATTAAATTCTAGAGATCATATAGGAAATCTTATCTAATTTCAAAACTTAGTAGATATCCTATTTGAATTCAAATTAATTACTAGATAATATCCTATTTATTTAATTAATTCAAATTTAACATTATCCTATAGTAAATCAAATTTAAAACAGGATAACTCAAAAATATATAACTATTCTAATCTATTTCAAATAGTTTCCTATTTCAAATTTGAATTCAAATTAAATAATTATCTAATTTATTAATTTAAAAATTAGTGGTGGTGGCATAAACACCACCATCGTCGGCCTACGGGCCGTCACCGCTCGAGGAAGGCGGCGAGAAGCGGAGCAATGGGTGGTAATGAGGTGGAGCCACCTAGCTACGGTGAACGACAGAGCCGTGCACGCCAGGCATGCTAGTCGCGCACATGCTGCGCGCTAGCGCAGCAGGCCATGCACAGCCAGGGTGCAGGCTGCGCTGGTCATGCTTGAGCGCTGCACAGGCCGCGCGCAGGAGCAGCAGGCCGCAGTGACCGTGATGCACGGTAGAGCCTGTGCCATTGGCGTGCGCTAGGTGCACAGGCGCAGCACAGACCGTGCATTGGCAGGCCGCATCCATCAGCCCTTCACACAGGCCGCATGCGCATGAGGCCATGCTGGCTGCGCCCAGGAATCCATGAGCGAGGGGCTTGGGCATGCCCAATTTTTTTTGTTTTTAATGCTGAAAAAATTAAAACATCATCAAAAGGCTATATTCGATGACTGCAAGTCCAATCAAATATCAAGGATTAAGATCTACATACTAAGAGCTAGTTTACGGTAATACTAAGAATTGAGTTACAGCACTCGAATTCTTTATATTACCTGGTCCAGTTTAATACACATAACTTATTTATGTTGTACTAGTATTTCTATCAGATGTCAAACACTTTAATGATTTGAGACACTTCATTCCCATTGAGATAGACAAATACTACACCCTATAGTAAATAAAGTATTCCATCTTTATTTACAGATTATGAACTAGTTAATTTAGACTTAGATAAAGAAACAAGTCTCCACATAATTAACACTTAATTATGTTTATTTCTTTATACACAAATAAAGTCATGGAATGTTTTTCAAATAAATAAACTATTCAACTGAGACAGTTTAGTCTAGCAAATATTATAATTGCAAAAAAGAGAAATTTATTTACACTAAAAGTGTAAAATTAGAAATCTGCTTTTTAGGATAAATATTCCAATATAAGATTCACTTTATTGTTCATTTAACTTTTACCAACTATGATTCTTATTTATTACCCAGTTATATGTTTTACATCCCAAAAATAAAATTGGAAAATATGAAACTAAACAATAAATATTAATCTAATGTATTTGATATGAAAATTTCTTCCAATTAACACCAATATAATCTATCTTATTAGTTATTTAAGATCGATAATATATCTCATGGACAATATTGGAGTAAAAGATCAAATAATAAAATAAATACAATTGTAATCTAGTCTAAATCACTATATAAAGAAAGCATGACTGAATTTATATTAGAAAATAGAAAATAATGTATAGAATTGAAATTAAAAATAGTGAAGAATTTAACAAACTAAATATATAACCGTTGAAGTACTTTAAGGAAATGAAAGCTGGAAAATAGAAAAATTACACAATTAAGATCCTCTCTAAAACCTAGCCTAATCTCGTATTCATCTCACACACTCTCTATAGGAAAAATAGAATTTTCTCTCTCAAAATTAGTGTATTTTTCTCTTCTCATGTTCTGGCTATTTATAGTTGACTTTAGAGTATTCTCTAAGTCTCCACATTTTAAAAGGTGGCTTTGAGTTGGTCAGATGATGTGTCAAACTCTCCCATTTTTTCTCTCTATTTCCTTCCTCTCTCTTTAATTCACATTTCTAAGCTATGGGTAATAATCTGGTGTGGATGAAATACGTAAGCTCGGCACAAATCTTGCTCTAGATTAGCTGAAGGAAAAGCTAGAGTCAATGGGCTGAAATGGCGGCTTGTGAATGGGCACGAAACCAGTTGCACGCGACCTGAGGAGCACCAAATCAGACACCCTAGAGAGAGAATTTGCAGCTGCTAACATGCGCAGGCCCACATTTCTGTTGCTTCTCACGCACTCCTGCTCCCACGTATAGTCCATACGCTAACCTGATGTATTTTGGAGCTCGATCTAACGGCTGAAATCTTGCCTAGGCTTTATTTTTCAGAGTATTTTTTTTTAAACAAAATAAAACCAAATCAAAATCTAATTCAAATAAAATCAAAATATCCTAAATAATAGTCTAATTCAAAATAAACAAAATAAATAAAATAATTCCCGAAATTAAATTAACTTATACTAAAATAAAATAGCTAAATAAATAAAATTAAATCTAAATAAAATATCTTAAATTATTTAAAAACTAAACTAAAAATACTCAAAAATGCACAAAATTTAATAAGTGAAAGAACACAAATAACTCTATTTTAATAGGATTATCATATCTTGTTCTAGAAGCTTCTCTATTTGTTTAGACTATGTCTCAACCAACTCAGCCAATCGATGAATGATGGCGTCTTTGTCATTCTCTTTGTCACCCTTCTATCAGCTAGTCTGACCCTTACCCTTAGGCATCATCGATCTCCTATATAATTGCCTTATTACTTATAAACATGCATAATAGCCAATAATAATGTGTAAAGTATACTTATATATCAGAAATAAAATGCATACATGAAAAGAAATAAACTTACTAGTTGACCACACTCTTTGTTACCTGATCTTACACACGTAAACAGACTTCATAAATGATTTAACCTCCTCTCTGATACCAATTTTGTAACACGCCCTAATTAACTATATTATTCTATATGGTCAAACATTAAAGTATTATTCTTTCATAAACTATAACTTTTGTTTTGCAAAAAGGTAGGAAAATTTTGAACTTTTCAAAACCTTAAAACAAAAGAAGTTATGTAGCATTACTTTGTGAAAGTGTTTTCACAAAACGTAAAACTGAAAAGAAGTTTTTATCAGCCTATCTTACCAACAGTAGTAATATCTATGTCACATAAAAATATCAAAATATGAAACCTCACCCACAAGTCAAATCGTCTACATTTGCATGATCGTAGTGACATTGAAGCCTACTAGCCAACTAGCTACTCTGCAAAGTCACACATCTCCTTATTTGCATCACAGGAACTAAAATGAGCTAATGCTTAGTAAGTAATGATCATGCATGCTCATGAGCGTATATGCATAAACTTCTTTCAAATTCCATTGTACCCTTTCTTTCTCATAGACATTTCATTTTTTAAGCACTTTTTCTAAAAACATTCTTTATGGGACCACTAGATACACTACAAAGTCACAGCATTCGGTAGACCATGCTAAGCTATTTGAGAATGAATCACTTGGTCAATTGAACTATACCTACCCAACACAGACTGACTAGGTAATGCACCTAACATATCTCATAATACAATACTCAGTCCTGACATTCGATAGACTATGTCCACCTATACAGAAAAAATGCATGTGTGAACTATATCTATCCAACATAAACAAACTACACAATGTACTTAAAACATTTCTTATAAAATTGGTACAAGGAATTAGGTTGAAACCACAACATTAAAAACTTTACTTCTTTGAAAATCATGCTCAAATGATAATAACATGCTCATGTCCTTCATGAATTCTACAATCATATTTTAATAGCATATATCACGTAGTACACATAAACATGTAGAAAGATCTTTTGCATTTACTATTGTTCTTGTGACATAGTCAAAATTGTACAATGATAATTCAAGTGTGCTTCTAAAATCTTAATTGGTGTTTCCTAAGTATCTTTAATTGACGTTGTGACTATTACTTGAAAATTTACCTAAATTATCCAAGTTGTATAAAGTGGCAGTTTTATTTTTATTTCGGAAAGTGAGCATTCTTAGTAATAAATAATCTATAACATGTATTTAGCACACCTTGCTACGGAAGATACTGACACTTTCCACTTTTTTTCTTATTTAAGACATAAGGAATATCTCTATTCCGAATCTAGAAATTAAGAATTTATTATGTTCAATGGTTTTTTTATCATAGCTTCAAAGGATTTATAGGTTCTCTCAAACTCTATAAGTCCTAGGTTATACCATCCTATAATCATATCCAAAATTCTCTCTCTCGAGTGTCGAATTCTAGAAACCAACTCATCTAACAAATGGCCAATTAATTGAAAAGTATTAAGCATGGAATAGCATAAATAAATTCTAGAAAAACATCAAAGAACATATTGGAAATCAAGATATAGAATCAAAGTATAAGCTACATCATTCCCCTAGTATATAACAACAGTTCAACGTAGGAGAATATATTGCTAATCTCAATAAGAATTTCTCAATTCTAAACATGTTCAGAAATAAAGCACAATACAAAAATACAAATGAGATTACGGTTAGAAAGAGGAAGAAAAAACTCTTTTGTAGAGGTAGAACTTCAAGCCTTCAATTCTTCAAGCAACTTTCTCAAGTTTCTTCTCCAAATTTAAGCTCCAAAGCTCTATTCTCTCTAGAATTTTTAGCTCTCTTTGTTGTGTCTCATGTCTAACTCTCTACCTTTGAAATGGAGACTTAAGTGTATATTTTTAGGGCACCCAAATGACTAGGCCAATTTGAATTCTGACTATTCGATCAGAGACAATTAAAGGCCAAGATTTCCCCTTAAAGTCTTGCTAAAAACGTGGCTGCGGATGCAGGATAGCACTGTGATGCTTGACAATCAGTGCCGTGGTGCTCTTTAAAAATGTCGTGGTGAAAATAGGGGAGTGCCTTGACACTAGTACTATAGCGCCGCGGCGCTTTCTGTTATGGAATTTTTCCAGAATGATAAGAGCCGCTGTGCTCCAAGTGCAGCACCGTGGCGCTTACTTCTCTGCTCAAATTATGGGTTTTTCCTTCTATTAAGAGCACCGAGGTGCCTCGATACAGTGCCAAGGTTCTTAAGCCTCTGCCTCAATTGACCAATTTAGCTTCTCAACACACCTTTGAATGTCTCCCAAGCTTCAGAACTCTTCCGTTTTGGTGCCAAATATATACTAAGTCTCAGTCTCCTATTTTCTATAACAAACACACAAAATAATATTAAAATAACACAAATACTTGAGAACTTACAATTATTTGAGCTGATGAATACTTGATTTGTGAGTAAAATACACACTCATCAAATACCCCCAAACTCAAACATTTGTTCGTCCTCAAGCAAGGCAAAATAAGAAAAAGAAAAAGTAAAAACAAATCAAGCACTAGAGAGAAACCATGATTCAGGCATATTATGAGAAATTCTTTCTGTCTCCACTATGCACAATAGAACGGCTTCGAGTCTCGTTGAGCAAACCACAAGAGAATTTATCAATCTAACATCTCCAAGTACCTCGCAAACAAAGATTCAAAAATAAAATTAAAAATGAAACTATAAGCCTAAATTAAAATTAAGTTACTTACTCTAGATATTCACAATAATCTAAAACACTAATTCCCATGTAATGGTGCCAAAAACTTATTATGCGAAATTCATATACATAAAATAACGGCAAGTGCATGGGTCATAATCAAGTAATAAAGTGATAAGAGAGTTGTCGATCCAACAAGGAATTGGGTTTTAAATTATCGCTAAGTACCAGAATTATCGTAACCTAACTTTATCTAGGCAACCAAACTAAATAAATTTATAATAAAATAAATACAAATACAAATATAAATAAATAAATAAAATATGGAAACTCTATGTATAAATGTACTAGGGGATCAAATTCACTAATTGCATTCTAATCAATTATTCCTAATTTATAAGCTTAAGAATCCAAAAGTATTTCTACTATCTCTCTCGAGTACCGAGTGAAATTATTCCTAAATTTCGATTCTAATATCTCGATTCTGAATCTAGAAATTAAGAATTCATTTTGTTCAATAGTTCTTTGATCATAGCTTCAAACGAATTATAGGTTCTCTTAAACTCTACAAGTCCTAAGTTATACTATCCTATAGTCATATCTAAAATTCCTTCTCTCGAGTGTCAAATTCTAGAAAACAAATGATCCAACTTGTAGTAAATTAATTGAAAAGCATTAAACATAGAATAGCAAAAATAAATTCTAGAAAAACATCAAAGAACATATTGTAAATCAATACATAAAAACAAAGTATAAACTACATCATTCTCCTAACGTATAACAACTACTTCAACATAGAAGAATCTATCGCTAATCTCAACAATGCTAGGAATTGCTAGCCCAAGATTGACTACCCAAGAGAGGGGGTGAATTGGGTTTTAAAACTTTTGCAGAACTTTTCAACTATTTAAAACCATAGACCACTATTTTGAAACCTTCAAGCTAAATCAATAATAATAGCAAGCATATAACAATAATATCAAGGCAATTAAGCACTATAAATATCAAACACACAATCAAATAGTTTGCATTAAGGTAAAGAGTGTAGGGATAGAGAAAGTGCAAACTCGGTTTTTACAAGGTTCGACAAACACGACGGTTTGCCTACGTCCACGGTCCTCGGCGACTTGCTTTGAGCTTCCACTATTCGGATCAAGATTGTGGGCTTGACCGACTCTTGTACACAACGAGTGATTTCTCCTTAGGCACACTCACGCCTTTACAATAGTCTTGACTCCGGCTCTATCACGCCTAAACTTGGATTGTTTTGACTCCGGTGCCAATCCTCACCTACACAGATTGTTTAGACAATGGTGCCAATCTCACCAACTCATGGGTTGTTTAGACTCCGGTGACAACCTTACCTATACTCGGGTTGTTTAGACTCTGGTGACAACCTCACCTAAAATGGATTGTTTTGACTCCGGTGGCAATCTCACCTATACACGGTTGTTTATGACTCCGGTGCCAATCACACCTTACACTCGGGTTGTTTAGACTCCGATGACAACCTCACCTATACACTCAATGGTTTTTCAATATAGGAGTGAACACACTCACAAACTCTCCTCACAAAATAATGAATACAATTTTGGCTTAGGAGATTTGAGAACAATGCACAATGGATGCTCTAAGATTGACTCAATATGATTTGAAAGTTAATTCAGTGTAAGAATAGGCTTTTAGACTTTGAAAGTAATTGGATAACAATTTAAGTTCATGCAAAGTCTTGTAGAAGTCTTAAAATAGCTTCTATTTATAAGCTTGATTGAAAACTAGCCGTTTCTAACCGTTCGACAGATAATCTGTCATTTTCGGTAGACCAAAAATGTATTTTCGGTCAACCGAAAAACACTAGCCGTTGGAAGTGCAGTTGTAACGGTTGGATTTAAAAAATCGTTAAAAAATAGTAAATAAAAAATAGAGGAATCGGTAGACCGGTGGAATATTCGGTAGACCAAAAACCCTACTTATTTTGGCAGTTTCAGCATTTGGCTATTTTTCAGATTTTGACAGCTTTTGGTATTTTTCAAAAACTGACTTCTAAACTTGTTTTAAACACTTTAAAAGCATTAGAAATCAATTTGAAAAGAGTATTTTGGCTATTGCAAACTTGTTTTACTTCTACAAGGATATTTAACAATAATTTAGAAAGTATTTATACCGAAACATGTTCTAGTTTGCAAGTAGAAAATCTCTTTTTAGCCTATATCAAATAGTCATGATTTTAAATATATTTGTAACTTATTTAAACTTAAGAAATGATGTTTTGAAGAATAGTTTTCCTATTCAAAAATCACTATTTTCTATTTCCAAACTTCGATAATGAAATAACCATTTTAAGCTTAAGATAGTTTGGAAACTCTTTTTGAAAAGTATGGGCCAATGCAAAGAGAATTTTATATGCAATGAACTAAATCACATCAAGACTAAATATGAATATACCCTATCTAAGCATGGTCTTGTATCTTGATTGTCCATCTTCAAACTTGATTATAATAACTCTAATATGCATCCATCTTCAAGCTTGATTCCTTGATAAACTTGAGTTAGAACTTTTAAAGCCATTTGACTACACACTCAAGTTAAATCATTAGTACTAAATCAAATATTTGTTATCTTCAAAATAAGAGTGAGTAAGATTGAAACCTCAATTTCCCAACAATCTCCCTTTTTTTGATGATGACAAATATTGATTTATGAGATAAAAGAAAATATGTAATAAGGATATGAAAATATGAAGTTTGACAAGTTTACCTTAATCTTTACCATATTTTAAGCTCCATCTCAAAATATACTTTGAGAAAGTAAGTGTTATCCCAAGAATAGCTAACCCAAGAGGGGGGGTGAATTAGGTTTTAGAAACTTTTAGAAACTTTTTAACTTAAGAAATCATGTTTTGAAGAATATTTTTCCTATTCAAAAATCATTATTTTCTATTTCCAAACTTCGATAATAAAATAATTATTTTAAGCTTAAGATAGTTTGGAAACTCTTTTTGAAAAGTATGGGCTAATGCAAAGAGAATTTTATGAATGAACTAAATCACATAAAGACTAAATATGAATATACCCTATCTAAGCATGGTCTTGTATCTTGATTGTCCATCTTCAAGCTTGATTATAATAACTCCAATATGTATCCATCTTCAAGCTTGATTCCTTGATAAACTTGAGTTAGAACTTTTAAAGCCATTTAACTACACACTCAAGTTAAATCATTAGTACTAAATCAAATGTTTGTTATCTTCAAAATAAGAGTGAGTAAGATTGAAACCTCAATTTCTCAACAATCTCCCCCTTTTTGATGATGACAAACATTGATTTATGAGATAAAAGAAAATATGTAATAAGGATATGAAAATATGACAAGTTTACCTTAATCTTTACCATATTTTAAGCTCCATCTCAAAATATTCTTTGAGAAAGTAAGTGTTATCCCAAGAATAGCTAACCCAAGAGGGGGGGTGAATTGGGTTTTAGAAACTTTTACAAACTTTTTAAATTGAGCGACAAGATTGAGCAAACAATGAAAGGAGCAAGTAAAAATAACTAATAAACAATCACAATCTCAAAGGAAATTAATTAAAGAGATAGGAATAGAGAGATTGCAAATGCTATTTTTACGAGATTCGACAAACACGACGGTTTGCCTACGTCCCCGGCCTTCCGCAACTTGCTTAGAGCTTTCCAATATCAGATCAACCCTTAGTACAACCGGAGTGATTTCTTCTTAGGCACACCCACGCCTTTACAATAGTCTTGAATCCGGCTCTATTATGCCAAGTCACGGATTGTTTAGAATTCGGTGTCAACCTCACCTATACCGGGTTGTTTATGACTCCGGTGCCAACCTCACCTCTTAATAATAATTTTATGAAAATACAAGTGAACACTCACTCAAAGAATCACCTCTCAAAGAAATAATACAAGATAAGCTTAGGTGATTTGAGAACAATGCACAAATGATGCTCTAGGAATGGCTCAAATAGATTTGAAAGTTTAAGTAGAGTAAAAAAGAGCTTTTGCATTTAGAAACTGATTGGGTATAAATGTAGGTTTGTATTCTCTCCTTTTAAGTCATCAAACATGGCTCTATTTAAAGGCGTCCTAAAAAACTAGCCGTTTTTTACCGTTGGAAAAATGCTGTCAAAATTTTAGTCGACCAAAAAACTAGCCGTTAGAATCTGACACTCCAGTTTAGCTTCAACGGTCATTTTTTATCACTGTTTTGGTCGACCAAGCCTGGTCGACCAAAATGGGTCAGAAACCAGTAAATGGTTTCTTTGATCCAAACTTTGGTCGTTTTTAAAACTTTCTTTTTCTAAATATTTTTAACATTAAAAAAGAACTTTTTGAGGATATTTTTGGCTTGATTAAAAAAGATATTTATTTTCAAACAATTAAGAAAAAATAGATTTAAAGTTTAGCTAATTCTTTGAAGATTTGTTTGAAAATTCATTTGAAATATTTTTGAGCCATATTAAAGAGAATATTTTGTGCAATGCAATAAATCAAGTACAAGACTACGAAATAAATTTTAACCTATTTAGACTTGGTCTTGAATCTTGATTCTTCACATTCGTCTTCAATCTTCGAGATTTTTCAATGATGCGCTATTCTTGAGGACTTCATTTCTTGAGTTTTATCAATTTCTTCTTCAACTTCATAACTACAAACTCAAGTCAGTTATTAGTGACTAAATCACATGTTTGTTATTATCAAAATAAGACAAGATTGGAAGCCACATAGGTCAACAGTAAGATGAACTTTCTCTCCCTTTTTAACTCAATTAAACATCACAAGCTTATTATGAGAAAATATAAAAATGTGTGCTAAACAAAGTTTTCCCTCTTAAAATATGCACACTCATAAATGAATCCTTTTATGCTCATTTTTATAAATCAACATACTTCTCCCCCTTTTGACATCATTAAAAAGATAGAAAATAATTTTCAAACTAGATGTCTCGTGAGGAACTAATGCATAAAAATCTGAATAGTTCTTAAAAATCTCTTTCACCCACATATACATATATTAAGAAAAAAGAAGTAAGGAATAAGAAATAGATAAAGATAAGTGTCTTTACTAAATCTTGAATGCTCCCCGTCAAAATATGCTTAATAAAAAGAGAGTGAAACTCCCCCTTAAACTTATAAAGTATGTATATTTTGAATATTTGAGCTCATAAATACTACTTGTTAAAAAATAAAAACTCATAGATACCAATTGTATACCACTTGTTAAAAATTAAGCACATGGAAACCAATTGGAAAAAAAATCAGCTTAAGGGTACCATTTGTGTGAATAACCAAATTGAAACCAACTAATTTAAATTAAAAAATAAAGACCAAATTGATACCAATGGATTTTCAAGTAATCAAGAGCAATCTTACAGAAAAGAAATATATTCTTCTCCCCATATTAGTTCAGCATATTATTCTCTTCATTTGACTTTGAGACAAAAATATATGGAAGAGCAATATACAAACAATTTTCTTCCATATAAAATATAATATGGCAAGTTATGCAATAAGAAGATATGGAGGAACAAGAATTGAACAATCTTCAAAATAAGAATAACAATCTCAAATATAAGATTGAACAACAATATGATACCAAAGTGAAAACAAGAGCATTCTTTTTATTTTTGGCAAAACTTCTTCTATTGATAACAAGTATGACAATTATAGCATATTCAAAATAGAGAAGTTGCATCTAATCAAGATCGTGAAAGTTCTAGAGCTTAATATTTCACTTTTTGACAATGTATTTCTACGAGTATAATCGATCACAAAGCATGAGAGAAAGTCAAATCATTCAAGCACAATAGTGAAATAATTTCTTTTTCTTCATTTCCATCTAACTATAAAGAGCACATAAAAAAAAATAATGCATTTAAAAAATATATGATCAATTTAGTACAAGCAAATCATAAATATGCTCCTCCTCAATATATGAATCATGATCAAAAGATAAATAACAAAAGTAGGCAAAGATCAATCATGTATGAGGGATATCAATTATGGATACCAATTGTTTATGGATACTAATTGAAAATATGCGAATAGATACCAATTGTATTTGAAAAACTATATCGAGTTGATACTAATTGTAAATATTTTTGCTCAAAAAGTACCAATTATGTGATGAAATCATAGAATGAGCACATAGATACCAATTGAAATAGTTTAAATCAAAACCACATTCTACTCCACCTTTTGATATCATCAACAAGTTGCATAAATATGAAGAATAAGATTGATACCAATTAACAAATGCAAAGTAGAAACATGAATAAACAACTAATAATAAGTATCCAATCCAAACATGACATGTTATCCAAGTTTAAACAACCATAAGAAACAAAACATGTCTTGAAAACTAATGGGAACCTTATATGTGATATTTATCAAAAATTTATTCTCATAAATGTCATAGAATAAAACATTATGTACAAATATTTAAAATGTCAAGGTTACAAAATATAAACATTGAATTCAAACAGCATGTCATTTTAAGTTCAAATGCAACACCAATAGTTAAAATAATTCAACTAATTATGCATAGTGTTTGTCATGTAAAACTATCATGCATTTGCACAAATATAAGAGTTTAAGCAATATACATTGTGCAATCCATTTAAATCACATATGAGCAATTAATATGTCAATCAAAATTAAGCTCATAAAAATTCAAATAAAATCAAAGAAATGTGAGAATATGACAAAAATGTCAAAAACGGCTTGAATACTCACTGTAGTGCGAGTTTTCGGCAGACTGAAAACTAGTTTTCGGTCTGTCGATTCTGGCAGAGAGATAGAACAAACTAGAGCATTTTTTCGGTAGACGGGCCAACTTTTCGGTCTGCCGAATCCTCTGTTCCGGCAGTGTTTCGAAAGATTTTGCTTGAAAAATGATGAAATAGTTTATACCATCAACTAAAAATATTGAAAAATATCATTTTGAAAAGCATGGAATCATTTTTAAAAGTTTGAGCAAAACAAACAAGATTCAAACAAAATAACTCCATAGAATTCATCGTACTCAATCAATTAATCACATAGTTGACAAAAATGTAAGCATATTATATTTCTAGTAAGACATTCTTAAAAATAAGCAAAGAGTTGTTACCGATATTATATATGCCAATGATCTTGCTTTTTGTGTTGCCTCCAAATATGAAATATCCACCATTATTTCTTTGTGAAAGTGAAGAACTTGGTGAAGTCATCGGTTTTGTTCTTGGAGCAAATACTTTCTTGCTTGTTCCTACAACAAAGATTCAAGTATGGATTTTTGGTACCCACTTAACTTGGGGTCCTTCGGGGTTAGTCTTTGAATTCTTTGGTACCCATTCTTGTTTGACACCAAAATATGCATTTTTCTTGATGGAGCAAGAAAAACTTGTATGTCCATCTTGATTACAAAAATTGCATACATTTTTTGAGTCACTACTAGATGTTGCTTTGACAAAATAATTTTTGTAATACTTTTGTTTTACAGAAGGTTTGTATCCTATTCCTCCTTTGTCAAAAACACATCTTTGTCCACCAAGCATTAAATTAAAATTTTTCTTTCCATTGGTGAATTTGTGGACAACTTTAGTCAAATCGGAAATTTTGTCATTCAAGGAAACATTTTCATTTAACAAAATGCCACAATTACTACAAGATAATTTTGTTTCCTTTTCTTTTGTAAGCTCTTCAACTATTTTTGACAAACTAAGAATTTCTTTTTTGAGAGCATTATTTTTGAACATGAGTTTTTCATAGTTTTTGTGTAAATTATTAAAGTCACTCAATAGATTTTTATATGATAAATCACAATCACTATCATTTTCACTAAACTCACTACTTGTATCACTAACATCATGAAATTTACTTTTAGGTTCAAGTGAGCTTACCTCATTTTCTATTTCTATGAAGCACATGTTGTCTTCTTGATCTCCTTCATTGCTTTCTTTCATCAAGATCTCATGCGTCATGAGCGAATCCATGAGTTCTTCTAGAGGAAGTTTGGTGAGATCCTTTGCTTCTTGAATTGCCACCACTTTGCTTCTATATACTCTAGGAAGACTTCTAAGCACTTTATTCACCAAATCTATGTTAGAAAATGATTTTCCAAGAGAATTGAGAGAATTAATAATAGTTGTGAATCTAAAAAACATTTGTGCAATAGTCTCATCTTTATGCATCTTGAATAATTCGTATTGGCAAGTAAGAATATTGATTTTTGTCTCTTTCAAAGAATTCGTGCCTTGATATGTCACTTTAAGCATATTCCATATATCATGAGCATTTGTGACTTTTTCAACATTATTGAATATATATCTATCTATACCACAAATCAAAATATGCATAGCTTTACCATTCTTTGAAAAAGCAATTTTATCATTTACATCATATTCATCAATTTCTTTATCAATAAACTTATCACCAACCTTTTTCTTAAAAACAAATGGACCTTTAATAACAATATGCCATACATCAAAATCTAAAGATTGTAGATATGTAAGCATCCTACTTCTCCAATAATTAAAATCGGTTCCATTGAAAAATGGTGGTCTAGTTGAAGACCCCTCATTTAGAAGATTTTGAAAATTATTTGGATATGTCATCTCAAGACGGTTAAGTCTTTAAAATTTGAGCACCAAGCTCTGATACTAATTGTTAGGAATTGCTAGCCCAAGATTGACTACACAAGGGGGGGTGAATTGGGTTTTAAAACTTTTGCGGAACTTTTCAACTATTTAAAACCATAGACCACTATTTTGAAACCTTCAAGCTAAATCAATAANATCAAGATTGTGGGCTTGACCGACCCTTGTACACAACGAGTGATTTCTCCTTAGGCACACTCACGCCTTTACAATAGTCTTGACTCCGGCTCTATCACGCCTAACCTTGGATTGTTTTGACTCTGGTGCTAATTTTCACCTACACGGATTGTTTAGACAGTGGTGCCAATCTCACCAACTCACGGGTTGTTTAGACTCCAGTGACAACCTCAACTATACTCGGGTTGTTTAGACTCCGGTGACAACTTCACCTAAAATGAATTGTTTTGACTCCGGTGGCAATCTCACCTATACACGGTTGTTTATGACTCCGGTGCCAATCACACCTTACACTCGGGTTGTTTAGACTCCAGTGACAACCTCACCTATACACTCAATGGTTTTTCAATATAGGAGTGAACATACTCACAAACTCTCCTCACAAAATAAAAAATATAATTTTGGCTTAGGAGATTTAGGAACAATACACAATGGAAGCTCTAAGATTGGCTCAATATGATTTGAAAGTTAATTCAATGTAAGAATAGGCTTTTAGATTTTGAAAGTAGTTGGATAACAATTTAGGTTCATGCAAAGTCTTGTAGAAGTCTTAAAATAGCTTCTATTTATAAGCTTGATTGAAAACTAGCCGTTTCTAACTGTTAGACACACAATCTGTCATTTTCGGTCGACCGAAAAATAATAGCCGGTGGAAGTGCGGTTGTAACGGTCGGATTTAAAAAATCGTTAAAAAATAGCAAATAAAAAACAGAGGAATCGGTAGACCGGTAGAATTTTCGGTAGATCGAAAACCCTACTTATTTTGGCAGTTTCAGCATTTGGCTATTTTTCAGATTTTGACAGCTTTTGGCGTTTTTCAAAAACTGACTTCTAAACTTGTTTTAAATACTTTAAAAGCATTAGAAATCAATTTGAAAAGAGTATTTTGGCTATTGCAAACTTGTTTTACTTTCACAAAGATATTTAACAATAATTTAAAAAGTATTCATACCGAAACATGTTCTAGTTTGCAAGTAAAAAATCTCTTTTTAGCCTATATCAAATAGTCATGATTTTAAATATATTTGCAACTTATTTAAACTTAAGAAATCATGTTTTGAAGAATATTTTGTCTATTCAAAAATCATTATTTTCTTTTTCTAAACTTCGATAATAAAATAACCATTTTAAGCTTAAGATAGTTTGGAAACTCTTTTTGAAAAGTATGGGCCAATGCAAAGAGAATTTTATGTGCAATGAACTAAATCACATACAAGACTAAATATGAATATACCCTATCTAAGCATGGTCTTGTATCTTGATTGTCCATCTTCAAGCTTGATTATAATAACTCCAATATGCATCCATCTTCAAACTTATTTCCTTGATAAACTTGAGTTAGAACTTTTAAAGCCATTTCACTACACACTTAAGTTAAATCATTAGTACTAAATCAAATGTTTGTTATCTTCAAAATAAGAGTGAGTAAGATTAAAACCTCAATTTCAAAGAAACTGTATTTCACAATTCTAAACATGTTCATTAATCAAGCACTATATAAAAATTCAAATGAGATTAGGATGAGAAAGAGGAAAAGAAAATTCTTTTGTGGAGGTAGAATTTCATGCCTTCAATTCTTCAAATAACTCTCCCAAGCTTTCTCTCCAAATTTCAGCTCCAAAGCTCTATTCTCTCTAGGATTTTTAGCTCTCTTTGTTATGTCTCCTCTCCAACTCTCTACCTTTGAAATAGAGGCTTAAGTGTGTATTTATAAGGTACCCAAATAAACTTGGTCGGATGGAATTCTGACCATTCGATCAGAGGCAATCAAGGACTGAGATTTTTCCTTATAATCTTGCTAAAAACGCAGCTACATACGCGGGACAGGGCCGCGATGCTCTTTAAAAATATCGTGTTGAAAACAAGGGAGCGTCGCGGCACTACTTATACAATGCCACAACGCTTTCTACTCTGGAATATTTCCAGAATGATGAGAGCTGCGGTGCTCCAAAGGTAGCGTCGCGGCGCTTGCCTCTTTGCCCAAATTATGGGTTTTTCCTTCTCTTTGGAGCTTCGAGGTGCCTCGATACATCGCCGAGGCGGTTAAGTCTCTACCTCAATTGACCAATTTAGCTCCTCAATATACCTTTGAACGTCTCCCAAGCTTCAGAACTCTTCCTTTTTGGTGCCAAATATTTACTAAGCCTCAATCTCTTATTTCCTACAACAAACACACAAAAAAAATATTAAAACAACACAAATGCTTGAGTGAACTGGATAATATTTGATTTGTGAGTAAAATACACACTCATCAATAAGATTAAAATATGGAGTAATATTTTTACATTATATGGTGCTAAAATTTGGAAAACATTGTCAATTTCAGGAGTTAAATGAAGCATGTTAAGGTTTGGCCACTATGCTAAAATAATATAGATCATATATGAAGGAGGCATTCCTTTGAAAAAAAAAATTTTGTAACCCTCTAAGAGGATTTAGCTCAAAGAAAATTAAAAGTCAAAGCTTAAAGATTTGTCTTTGGCTTTTCCCTCTCATGAAATATAAAGGCGCAAAAGGAAAAGGGTTGAATAAAAGTAATTTAAAACTATAATGCATATGCAAAGACTTGTGTGAGTGTAGGGGCCACGCCGCATCTATATGCGCGGTCGTGGCAGGATTAACACGCAATATTGCAATGATAGAAAATTTGAAGGAATCATAAATTTAATAAACAGGCAAAGGCGTTGAGATTTGTTTAAAAGATTTCACTTTTGACTAAAAAAGAAAATAATGTAAGTCCTTATATTCTTATCTGTTGAACCGTAAAGCACCAATATTCGATTACTAAAAGTAAAAGGACATTTGAACAGACAAATAAGATTTTTAAATTATCAAATAAAATGGAAAAGTTGTCAGTAGTTGGTACGGTCTTTGTACAAATGATTAGTTTAATAATTATTAGTATGATGAGGAAAAAAAGTTGAATATATTTATATTTGACGTGCTTAACCATTTCGGAATATTATGGTCTGTTATTCTCTCTTTGTTCATTGGCTGCATAATGACATCACTAGGCTTTTCACCAACTTTAATTCTCATTACCAATATTATTTCCGACTATTTTTCTTATTAATTTTTCTTAATTAGATTTTTTATTGATAGAAGAGTCCAAAAACATCGGCTTTGATTGTAAAAATATGATTGGGTTCAAGAAAATGATTTGCTTCTCCTCCATTGTCCATGTTTGACAAATTTCCTTATTTATTTTTAATTTATTGATGTGTGGTCTTCCTATCATTCTCACCGCTTTATTATCACCACAAATTTTTCTCATCTGTCCATCCGAAGTGACAAAAGAAGAAAAAGTTAAAGAGAGGATTAAAATTTGAATATCGAGTATCGGTTCAGATATAATTATTTTATCATAAGAAAAAAAAGAAAGATGAAATAGGGAAAAATGTACTGAATCTTACAAATATATTCCAACTTATAAGTTGGCACATACCTATTAGGATAATTTACTGCAACTCTAGTCCACCAACTGGAGAGGTCCAAATAATCATGTCAAGACTATTATATTAAACCTCCTACAATGCCTTGCTAAAATGCTACTTAAACAAACTAAGAAAAAACTCAACTAGCGAACAAGAATTAAACTTAGACGTCTCTTTAGCCGAAATTAAAAGTTAAGAGTCATTGCCCATGCGAGCTATGTCTAGGCTATTGTGATGCATGTATATTGTTGGGAATTTTGGCAAGCACTATATAACTTGAAGCAGAGTGTTTACTATGTATTACAAAGTGAGCACTCTGATTGTGATGTTGCTTTGTGGATTGATTTTATTTTTGTCATTTTGTAATTATTGACTTTTTACAAAGTGGTCACTCCTTATGTGCAATGTGAGCACTCCTGAAATGTCATCGTGGATATTTGTCAGATAATCATTTTTGTCTTTTTGTACAACTAAGGTAATATTTTCTTTTGCTTTAAAAGTGTTGTACTATTCATTTTCTTCCTTAAGCTCTTCTAGTACAAAAATTTCCAAATTTAGACAGAAAATGACTCTATGGGAGAGAGATTTCTTGATTATATCTTATTTCTTCATCAAAGCTTGAGAGATTCAAGCTACGGTCAAGAGAGGAATTTGTCTTGTACATGCTCGAAGGGATTTCGGGCAGCTGTAGCTGAGTGGGATTCTCAGCCATCTGAATTAGTGAGAGCCTAACCTATTTCAAAGTCGAGTAGGAGGCTTGGCTGCTTCGGATCCAAAGGAAAATTAGCAAATTTGCTACAATTAAAGATTAGCAAATTGCTACATTTGATTGAGTGAGTAGATTTTATTTTTCCTGGACTTGGTCCGTGAATTTAGACAGAGAAATCTTAGTTTAACTAAGTAAAAATCCCTCTATTATTTGTTACTCCTTTGTGCTTATTCTTGGTCAAATCTAATTGTCATTTCTTTTAATTGGGTAAATCATGTTTATAGCTGGTAATCAACTTAATTTGGGATCCCTTAAAACTCACACATATAATACTTTAGATGTCGTTGTATCACATTGGATATCACGCCTTGGGTAGGCATTTCCTTTTATATATACAAGACCTCAGCACAACAAATAAGGCTTTCTTTTTTTCCAAGGCATTTTTTACGATGCAATGAAGCAAGACAGCTTAGAGTACTAATGCCAACTATTGACACCAAAAATTGGTTAAACGATACCCTAATTGGTATAACAATGGGATCGTAATTCTAGTTGGTAAAATGATAGTAAAATAAAGACAACGATACGGTTTTATAATGGTTCAGCTGGAATTGAAACAGCCTACATCCACTTTTAAATGATTTTATTGAGAGAATTGATAAGAGTGATTTTACAATAAACTTGTGGAGGTCTCGGATCTAATCTCTTTTTTCTCGTTTTGGAATCTATATATATAACGTTTGAAAATAACTATAGTGGTGTTACTGTAGCAAGCAGGTGGGAGCGATTGGAAAATGATATAAGATTGTCAGTGGAGGTTAAATTTGTCTCTCACTGTCTAGTTTAATGTGCAATAATAATTTTTTTAATAATCGAAGATACTGTTGTATAGTGGGCCTACTCATGAGCAGAATATTGGAGCAGCCCAGAAAACACGCATAACACCAACAAATTTTGCATGGACCAATGATGTAATAAAGTGGGTATTGAACCGCTACGCCAACAACGTTCCCACCATTTGGCACCAGTTGAACATGCTATTTTATTGGTTGAAAAGTATCTGGATCTTGGCGGACGCGTTTGAAGCATCGGGATAAGGGTACAGATATTTTGGTTCCATTCACCGATGCCTTTATGCCTCGGCTTAGGTTTATGTTTCTAGTAGTAAAGGAACGTTGGTTTCTAGTACTAATGGGAGATGACATTATTCCTCGCATTCTAGATGCCTTGAAACCTAATAATGATCGCGTGAATGAAATGCTCTGCCTAGGGTTTACAATTAAAGGCCCCCAAGAAGTTCCGAGTTCTTTGTTTTTCGGACGGTTTCTCTCTTTCTCTAACTCATGGGGTTTTGTTATTCAAACTTTCATGAGCCATAATCTTGGAAGGTGATCCAAAACAATTGTTTGCACACAATCTTATGGACACCCTTTCTTAGATAAGCTTGTCTTTAAATTTTTGTTTTTAGTTTTGATGGATTGTTGTACTCTGTGGATTCTTAGTCTTATATGTTCTTTGACTATTGAATAATGAGAAAAATACTAGTAGGGTACCAACCTAATTAAGATGCTGTAATATTTTCCGATACTGGAAGTTTCCGATACTCCTTCCAGTTTCAAGTCTTTTACTTAATGTAAAAAAAGGAAGGGGGGTGGGCAATTAAGTTGGCTTAAGCTTGATGGGTTATGAGAACAATTAACACAACCACACACATGTGTCAGATTATTGAAAAGTATATTGATTGAATATTTAAAAATTATAAAATGACAATAAATTCAAAATCAAGTGAATGCCGAAATTTGGCATATGCTATTAATTTAACACAAGACAATATCATTGCATTGGAGGAGGATTGTTATGCTATGTGCTAAATTATAATGTTGGTACAATGCTTTAACATTGCATTGTCTCGTAGCCAACTTAGTTGATAATCTCAGTGCCTTCATCTCACTAATATTCAAGATACTTGCCTCATTTTTCTCTGTTTTTTTCTCCCCATTTTTCTCTGTTTAGCTAATATGTGAAGATGCTTGTGATGTTTTTGTCATGCATACACACAATATATATACACATATATTTCATTTTTTCATGTTGCAACTGTTGTCTGGTTGGTGTAATAATTAGAATTCTAGTGATATTTATGTTAGTTAAACAGGTGCCGATAACCTAATCCCGATGGAAGTGGCTTTGAAAATTGCCAACAAAATCAGAGCGAATGAGCGTTTTTCTGCTTACATAGTAATACCAATGTGGCCAGAGGGTGGCCCAAACAGCGCTGCTGTACAAGAGATTCTTTTCTGGCAGGTAGGACTTATTTTTCACTTCTAGCAACGAATTCTATAAATGAGGCACTCTTAATCAATTTTGTGGACCTGAGACAAAACCACTACAAGGTCGAGATGCACTAGTCTAAACAATCCTCACACTCATTAATTTGAGTCACTTGGCATGTCTTGGAACTAAGATTTTTATGAATTGTCTTCTCTTGTTGGATGTCTTTAGAACTGTCAACTATACTTGAAATATCGATTAAAAAAAAAAAATAGGCATATATATATAGTAGGTTTACTTGTTTGAGAAGGGAATTCTACAAATATGTCATTGCAACTTCTTATATATCCCTTCCTTCTAAAACCCCACACTGGTTAATTTGATTAACTAAATGCCTTTTTATGTTGAAGACTTGAATTATTCCACAACTACGAAATTTATTTACTATAAGGTAGCCTTTGCAAGAAAATTTATGTTAGGAGTAATATATTAGCTTATTTAGATATTTTCACTTATATCTTGAAAAGGAATTTGTGAATACATTTGAATTCTCAGTTGATAACTCTAGTGGATTAATTAATTTAAGAGGGAAATTGGGATATTATGTGTTTAAAGGACGATTGGGGGAATTAGTAAACCTAGACATTTTTCTTATTGATTACTTTCATTTATTTTGCATGATAGTTTAGTTTCCTTTAATTTATTTCTCAAAAATCTATATTTTTATTGTTTGGATAAAGTTAGGTTGAGATAATTTTGATACTTAGCATTGAATTAGAAATCAATCTTCGTGGGTTCGACACTCTACTTGCATATCTATATTACTTGTCATAGGATGTGTATGAGTATATAGGAGAAGAGTTCGAATCTTGGTAAAATCAAAAAATGATATCTAATAAAGCGTCCCTCGTTCGTCAAGGTCAAAACAAAATGTAGGTATCTGCCATGAGGGAAGATATATACTAGTTGAAAATTTTGACAGCCTATATATCTTTTATACACCCTTACAAAACGATGTTGATGAACTTGGATTCAATATTGGCGTTGAAGAATCTTTGATTTTCCTTGAAATTTCCGATGGCAACCTTTTGTCAACGAGTCAATTACTGAATGTTTGTGTGATGTCACAAAGAATTCAATGCCTTCAGAGCAAGGAATTATAGGTTAATGGTCCTTTCTCAACTCAACTGTGTATTTTCTCCAACCCCACAAAAATACATGACAAAGAAGATGAGAGATACCATGCACATTAGTCCTTGTTTACATTTCTTCATGACGTATGCTTTGTCCTGTCTAATTTTTCTTTTTTTTCGCTTTTTCTGAAAGGTTCTTTTTCGTATAATTTAGAACACCATATATAATTAATTTCCTCTAACATTAACTTAAACTTCAAATCCTAGAGAATTAAAATAATATAGGAAAAGGAGAAGGATCTAAAGAGCACGCCTATACAGCAGAAGTGCTTTATATATGACGTACCAATATAATCATGATATGAAAAGTTTTTTTTTTGGTTAATATTTGCTATACACACGTAACATTAGTGTCAAACATCTTTAAAGAATACTGTATATTGTAGCTACATCTCCATAGGGCCCAAAGAATTGTTTTGGGATACCAACTTAATTGGGATCTCTTTTCAAAAAAAAAAAAAAACTTAATTGGGATGTGCATATAGAATCTTGTTACTTTTTCATTAATATCCATTTGTTCCTAAAAAAATAAATTAAATAAATTGAAATTAAAAACATAAAAACTAAATTTCCGTAGGCAATTTAGTTGGGCGACAATTAGATTAAAAGAATTATACGTTCTGGCTAAGCAGCTTAATAAACTAAAAAGCTAATCCGATCCTTAAAATTAAGTCAATTTAGAAAGTGGAAAAGTAATGAATATCGTGATTTGAGACTAATAAACATGACTAAATAATCATAATGGACATTTAAATGTGTTAAGAATATGAGTCAGCTAGTTAACTTGAAGGTAGTTGACTATGTATTAGTTAGTTAAAATTTTAGTAAACCGTTAGCATTTGTAACTATTTTTGTTACTCTATCTCTTTTATTTTTGTTACTTTTTTTTTTCAACACGATATGACAGAAAACTACATGGCGACCCAAAATGTCCATATGTCATCGCTTTGACAAATTATATGCGGCAATTGTGCTTAAAGGTCATTAGCAATGACAATATTGCAATGTCGTCACAAGCTTGGACGGAGCCAGCTTGCTGGCAGAAGCCCCTCTCAATTTTTTTTTTATTATTAATTTTGTTAAAATTTTTAATGTAACTCTTAAAAAAGGTTTGAAAAATAAAATTAAGTCCCTAAAAGATTTTAAAAATACAATAAAATCTCATAAACTTACAATTAAAATTTTGTTGCATTAGTTAATAAAAAAAAGTCTAAACCTATTTTGGAATTAATATAACTCATTATTTCATTTTAATTGATTTCAAATAAATTCAATAAAGAAAATGTATGTTTTTCAGACTTGCTTCTTTGTATGGTATAGTTGTATCTATGTGATATATTTTCAGCTTTTGACAAGAAAAAGTCAGCTCACTTTACTGAGTATTATCTAAAAAAATTTTCTACTATAGAACTCATAAAATTTGATCATCAACTTGAAATATATATAATTAATATGCGTTCCAGTGAGAAATTTAATGGATTAAAAAGTATCGGTAATCTTGCATAGAAAATGGTTAAAGTAATAAGACATAATGTTTAGCCTCTCATTTATCGACTCATGACATTGACATTAATTTTATTAATTACTATTGCTAATGTATAGATGATATTCTATTCTATGAATTTTTTGAAGAATTAGCTAAGTAATAAAATGTGTGATCAATTAATGAATGATAATTTACTTATTCACATTGAAAAAGACATATTTAATGATATTGATAATAAAACTAACTTATTGCAAAACGCTTTTAAGGAATAAAAACGCGCCAAGTAAATTGTAATATTTATTATTATTTTTAATTATTTTTTAAATTATAATTACGACTCAGCTTCCCTGGTGAGAAATTCTACCTCTGTCCTTGGTCGCAAATGTGTTGTAGTAATAGGAACAAATCTTATTTGTCGTAGCTATACCTTCATCCAAAATGTTAAAATTTAAATAATAATATCTTATTCTTTTAAAAATATTTAAATATTTATTTAATTCTTATACTTAGCGAAGACAAGATATCATCGCAATTTTTTCATTTTTTCATTTACTTTAGCAATGATGGAATGTGGTCGCAAAAAATATTATCGTTCATTTATGCATTGTGCATTCTTTATAATAACTCATTTTAAGATTTATATTTATTAATTACAATATTTTAATTGAACAATTATACACCAAGAATTATCTTTTAACACCAAATACATTTTTACAAAAGTACTTAAGCCAACCTTGGAACATATTGTCCTTAAAAAGAAAACCTATGTCTTAACATGGAAACCTTAAATAAGAACTAATCACCACTCATCAAGTAATCAACATCATTCTCATCCCTACTCTCAACAGCTAGCGTTGACACTGGTTGAGGCCAGAACCTCGAGGGCATCCTCGATGAAGGGCGGCCAGCTGCTCTGTAACCAGAAATCTAGTGTCGGAGCAATCGCAAGTGCACAGCGAAATCTTCTTAGCACAACGCCTGTTGTGTCATTCATTCTTGCACATCAGGGGTATTTCAGACTGCATTGTCAAGGAGCAAAAGTAACAGTGGATGATGAGAAGCTTTGACACTTTAATTCTCTTGGGCCACTGGAACAGCGGCTTCCTTGTGCGCACGTCGTGAAACGAATACACTCTAAACAATCTCCTCATCAAGCAAGACGCACAGCATCAGAGTCACTTGGGTCTGAATAGATAGTGCAGATTGCTAAAAACACATTAGTTAGGGATGCTTATTCCATCCGAATGGGAAAATAGTTTCCTTACTTAAAAATGACATAAAAAATAAGAAACCAATTCCATTCCATTCCTACTTATCAACTTTAACCTAACATTACAAGAAAGACCGTTCATTCTTTAAAACATTTACAAATAAACTTTAAACATAAGTTGAACATCTTCAACATAAAAGAACGAAAACAAAGACTTCGTACAAATTAAAGAACCAACATGAAATTAATTTTCCATAGAATAAGTAATTTACTTTTTATTTTAGGGAAATTATTAAGACTTATCTTAAGACTATTGAGTGAATGCAGACGAAAAAATAAAAAAATAGAGGTTGCATGTAGTTTAAAACCAATTAATTACCTTATTCTCTAAACAAAATCAAATTTGCTCCCTGCTTTTTGGCCAACTTAAATATAATATTCATAGTAAGCTAAGCTTAATGAGACTCAATGAAGTAATATTACACATACGCGTTATTATTACAATAACCAGACAAGAACCTCTCACGCTTAGACAATCAGTACTCTTCCTGGCAAAAATTCGTAACACTCAAATTTATCACCCATGGGGAGAAAAGGAAAAACAAAACAGTAAAAGAGAGTGTCTCTGAATTCTGAATATTTCCCAGACTCAAAAACTAGCGAGGAGGCGGAAGAAATGAATCTACAACTACTTGTTACAACAGACCAAGCAGATAAAATCTGATCATAATATGGCTCCGTATTTGGACTGACCAACCCTGCTACAGAATTAGGGAGATCTATAACTCTCACTCCTAAGAAAACTATATGGTTATCTACTAGTTTAGCAATCAACCAAATGCTGTTGAATCAAGTTCCAGCAGCAGCATCATTTCTGAACTGTTCTACAAGAGGAGGAAGGAGAAGAGCAAGCCTAGATTTGTACCTCGCAATTCGTTTTAACCGTACTTCTCGTAACCTACAAAAACAATAACATAATCAAACAAAAATATTAACTACTCTCCAAAGAAATAGAATCTGCCTTTGTTTGGTTGAGATACATTCATTTCACTATAGAGCTACTATTTACTTGGAAAGGAAAGGGCTCACACACAAAAGATGTAACCACAGAAGCTTTTACCACATGGATCATGAGTTCTCAATTCTTCAAATATTTTAATTGCATCAAATTTGCTTAACTAAAAAGGTGCTAACAATTCAAGAAGCTTAAGCAGTAATAATGTTTTGTGCGTACAATTGTGAGCTCAGGATGTCTTCTAATGAAATCAATTAGCTTTGAGGTTGAATGATAAGTTGAGCAGTTGGAAAAAATAAGAGGTAAAACTTAAGGTAATGGCTTACAGTTGCCTTAGCTGAGATGAAAAACAAATTGGTTACAGATTAAACATAGACATCCATAAAGAGACCAAATAATGCAATTAAAACTTACCTTGCTCGAACTCTTTTAGCACGCTTCACATGTCCTTTCAATAGATCCTCTGCACTTAGATGATCAACAGATTCCTCATCCTAAAAACAATAAAAAAGCCAGCTTAGTACGGATCAGTACAGCATCAATATTCAGAACTCAATTTCACTTGTAAAAATGTGTAATTGTGTCCTTAATGTTTAATTTAACCTGCATCATGCAAATTGCAAAACACATTATGCATTAAAAACTATGCACGCTTTTCATTTCCGATCTCATCATATCCCACCCTGATAGTTATCCACTGTGCCAAACCAGGCCTAAAGTAATAAGCAAAAAGCACCAATAAACAAACCTCCTCTTCGCCATTGTCTTCTTCTTGACTTTCATTCTTTTGCACATTGCTAGTCGCTATAGGAATAGGCGAAGGTTTCGGTAGGGATCTGACACCATCACCGTACTGTGGCTGCCAAGAAGATGGAAATCATCAAGCCTTTGGAAACAGACGATAAATAACTTGAAAATAAATAACTCATCTCAAATTTGCCGGGAAAGATTTTAGCTATTCTCCAGCATGTAAAACTCCAAAAGCCAAATTAGACGAAGCAGAAAACAATATAAATCGTTGCAACATTTACTCAGTTATGCCATCTACATTTTCAAAACTAGCTTTGTAAAACAGCTGATGCCTGATTTTCAACTTTTACGTGGTGCCAAGAGAAGATTGAACAGTAACTAGAACAACCAACTAACAATCAGATTTTAATGATATAAGTACGAGCAATATATACATGTGTATACATATTATACCTGAATCCTAATAAGAATTTTCACTAAACTTTTAAACCAACCATCAAATTACCAATGTGTCATCTCTACAGACGATAATTGAGACCAGCATCTATAAAAAACAATACCATTGATATAATAGCAAGGGTACGATCCCTAACCTGTGATGGTAAAATTAGATTCCTAACTTGGAAAATATACTACTAATTCTAAAACACCAATTGAGCAGCATCCTCCTAATCTGAAGGTTTTTTGGAAGAAAATATTTTATATGTGATATCATTCTAGAGGCTTAGACGTCTTCTATAAATACAGGAAATCAGCAGCTAAAAAAAGGAAACAAATCTTATCCTAATTAAGGCAAAATAAAATCCGATCTGATTATAATCTATAGCTCATAATCTACACTAATTACAAAATACAAGATAATCTACATTAAATAAAGAATATACACGTGATCTCCAACACTCCCCCTCAAGCGGGTGCAAAAATATTTTGCATTCCAAGCTTGTCTGTCAATTGATTGAACGTTCTTCATTGCAAGCCTTTTGTGAGAATATCTGCGAGTTGGTGTTCTAATTGTACAAAGGGTGTGCATATGAGACCTGCTTCTAATTTCTCTTTAATGAAATGCCTGTCGATTTCCACGTGCTTAGTTCTATCATGTTAAATAGGGTTGTGGGCAATGTTAATAGCTACTTTGTTGTCACAGTATAACATCATAGGAAGGTCAAATTTTAACCGTAAATCAGTAAGGTTAACTGTAAATCAATAAGGATAATTTTTAACCATAATAGCTTGCATACTCCTTGAGCCATAGCTCAAAACTCTGCCTCTGCACTTGATCTGGCAACTACAGCTTGCTTCTTGCTCCTCCATGTAACTAGATTTCCACCAATAAATGTGCAGTATCCTGTAGTTGATCTTCTATCACTAAGTGATCCTGCCCAATCAGCATTCTTCAACTTTAAGGTTTTCATTTTTCTTGAACAAAATTCCTTTCCGGGGCTTCTTTTAAGATATCTCAAGATACGATACACAGTATCAAGATGAGATTTGAGAGGAGCATGCATGAATCGACTTACCACACTCACAGAATAGACGATATCTGTCCTTGTGTGTGAAAGGTAGATTAATTTTTCCACGAGTGTTTGATACATTCCTCTATCCACAGATTCTTTTTCTTTTATTTCTCCCAATCTATGATTAGCTTCAATTGGAGTATCGCTGGGTTTACTCCCAAGCAAACATGTTCCCTGCAGAAGATCTTGGACATATTTCTGCTGGTTCAAAAAAATCCCTTGCTTAGATCTGGCTATTTCTATTCCTAGGAAATATCGGAATATCGGAATTTTCCTAGATCTTTAATTTCAGATTCTTTTGCAAGATATTCTTTTAGTTTTGCAATTTCAATGTGATCATCTCCAGTGACGATTATGTCATCAACTTACACAATTAATGTTGTGATCTTCCCACTTCTTGAGTGTTTGAAGAAAAGAGTATGATCTCCCTGACTTTGGTAGAAATCCTTTTTTAGCATAGACTTTGTAAATCTTCTAAACCAAGCTCTTGGGGACTGTTTCAAGCCATAAAGAGATTTTTCCAGCTTACAAACTTTGTTTCCTATTGAAGCCTGTACCCTGGTGAAATATCCATATATATACTCCTTTCAATTCGCCTTGTAGGAATGCATTTTTAACGCCAAACTGATGTAGTAGCCAATCACCGTTGGACGCTATTGATAGTAGGACTCTAATAGTGTTCATTTTTGCAACTAGTGCAAATGTTTCAAGATAATCAATTCTGTAGGTCTAGGTGTACCCTTTTACAACCAATCTAGCTTTGTGCCTCTCCAAGGACCCATCGGCTTGTGAAGATCCACCTGCATCCTACAACTTTCTTCCCTTGTGGCAAATCGACCAATCGCCATGTGTGATTTTTCGCTAAAGCCTTCATTTCTTCAGCCATAGAGTCCCGCCAATGTTTTAGTTTGAGTGTCTCATGAATAGATGATGGAATTTCCTGTGATTTTATGAGACAAAAAAACACGATACTCGCGGTAGAGATTTTTCAAGGAGACAAAGTTAGATATAGGATGAAGAGTACATAAAGGAACTCCTTTTCTAAGTGCTGTAGGAAGATCAAGATCATTAATGGGAGTATTTTCAGCTAAGTTTTGAGAAATTAGATTATTACCTTCACTACTTGGTGCGGAGTCCACAATTGGAGGTGCTGGCTCATGTATGGGTTATTTTCTCCTTGAATATACCTGTAAAAATGGAGTTTTGGATTTTGGACTTAAATTTTGACCTTGATTTTCACACAGATTTTGAGGAACAGTAGCACTAGCAGGGACAGTGGGAGCAGGTGCTAATTCTTGCTGATTTTCTAGTTGATTGACAGTAGGAACAGATTATAATTCTGGCTTATTGGAATTTTCCACATTTGAGGCTTGATTTGGGACAAGATTTGGAGTATCTTCATGTTCAATCTTCCCCCACTCTACATCCTCGGTTGCTGATTTTATCTCCCCCTGAGGACTGATTTCGAAAAATGGCTTATTTTCAACAAATGTAACATCCATTTTTTTGATTGGTGGGTGGTAACATTTATACCTTTTTTTTTTTTTTTTGGATGAATACCTCAAGAATACTCATTTTATGGCCTTGGATCTAACTTCCCCCGTGTAGGACTCTGGTCATGGACATACACACTACCCAAAAACTTTAGGAGGTAGAGATCCGATACCTTGGAAATTTGGAAAGAGGGTTTTTAATCTTTGAATTGGTGATTGTGTTTGGAGAACCCTTGATGGCATTCGGTTTATTAGGTATGAGAAAGTGAGAACAGCTTCCCCCCAATATTGGAACTTTCATTTGGAACAAAAGTGCCCTGGCTACTTCCAACAGGTGGTGGTTTTTCCTTTTAGCAACTCCGTTTTGTTGGGGTGTGTTTGTGCAGGATGAGTGATGGAGAATTCCCTCTTTTTTGAAATATGTGTCTAGCACCTGATTGAAATATTCTTTTCCATTATCAGAACGAACAGTATGAATATTAGTCCCAAATTGATTTCGAATGAATTTATGAAATGATAGGAAAATGGAAGCAACTTCGGATTTAGATTTCATCAAATAAACCCGTGTTAATCGAGTATAGTCATCTATGAAAGTAACAAACCAACGAGAACTAGACATATTAGCAACACGTGATGGTCCCCACACATCAGAATGAATAAGACTAAACGGAGATAAAATTTGGGGTTCTTTTATTGGAAAAGAAATACGATAATGTTTTCCAACACAAGATTCAAAATGAAAACACTAGGATCGACGTATTTAAATGATTCAGGAAATAACTTTTTTAGAACAAAGAAAGAGGGTGGCGAAGTCGATTATGCCATAGTAAAATGATATCTGATAAGTTGGTATGAGAGACAAGTCTATGAGGTCTTATTTTTGCAGGTAGCATCCAGGTAGTACAACCCATCTTTTCAGCTTAGCATGCCCAATCATCTTCTCTGTACCAAGGTCCTGAAAATAACAACCACCCAATGTAAATACAACTGAACGGTTTATATCTTTAGTAATTTTCCCAATAGACAACAGATTATACGATAATTTTGGGACATGTAAGACAGACTTCAAAGATAATGATGGAGAAATTTTATATCTCCCTGAACAGCTATAGAAGAATAAGTTCCATTGGCCACTCAAATTTTTTGTTTCCCAGAATTAGGCACATAGTGGTGAAAAAATTCAGAATGATAGGTCATATGATCCGATGCACCTGAATCTACAATCCAAGTACTTGGCAAACATGATTTTTCAGACACAAGACTAGTTTTACCTGTATAGGCAAGAGAACAAGAACTTGGAATTGAGTTTGAATATATTGACGAGGAGTCTAGCCGTTTCAACAGTTTTTGGAGTCTTTCTATGTCACTCTTGTTGAGAGAATCTCCCACTTTGAGGTCCTCCACTGCCTCAGTTTGATGTGCTTGCCCAATCTTTTGACTCGGTCCAGTTTTGTTGGGATTTCCAGCTTTCCCAACAATCTCTTTGAAGTTTTCAGGTCTTCCATGGAGTCTCCAACATGTGTCCCAAGTGTGGCGAGGGCGCTGGCAGTGATCACACCATCTCTCATCTTTGTCTTTAGGCTTTCTATTAAATTGCTTTGAGGTAAATAAGGTTGAGTTATCAACAACAATGTTGTTGGTATTTCCAGCGGTTCCTCTAATCAATTCCTTGTTGCTTTCTTCGCAATGTACAATGGCAAAGGCTTCATCCAAGTCTGAAATAGTTCCTTTTCAATAACTCGATCATTAGCTCGATTGTATTCTGGATTGAGGCCAAGGAGAAACTGATATACGCACTCTTTTTCCAGCATGTCCTTCAATTTCTTCATATCGGTTGCACACACCATCTCAATGTTTTTGATAAAGATCCAGTTCATTAAAGAATCCTTTGAGTGTACTATAGTACTCTGTAACTCCAGAATCTCCCTGCCTTGTGTTGAGAATCTGTCTTTGATTTGAAAGATTTGAGAATCAAATCCTTCCTTTGAATATATCCAATGAACCCATGCCCAAATATCCTTTGCTTTAGGAAAGAGAAGATAAGCTTTACTTTTCTTGGGTTCCATGGAATGCCACAGCCACGCCATCACCATGGAGTTTTCAGCTTCCCAAGTCTCGTAGGATGGGTCATCTTCCGATGGTTTTACTGCCTTTCCAGATACATACTTATATTTTCCTTTGCTCATGAGGGTAACCTTGGCCGATTGAGACCACACCATGAAATTTATACCATTCATTTTGACAGTAGAAATCTACAGCGTGGAGTTTTCGGAATGAACAATTATATGACATGATTGGGCTGGAGTTGATGAAGATCCAGTGGGTTTGGGTGTTTCAGCCATGGTTCAAAAAAGAAAAAGGCTGGATAGGATGAAAAATAGACGAGAAAGAAAAGATTCAATACTTGCTTACTCAGTAGCAGAGAAAAAAGCTATAGGGAAAAAAAAAATGAAATTTTGGCAGAAGCCAATGAACATTCAGCACAAAGGCAATGCTGAAAATGGTTGAGACAAAGATCCGTATAATGAGGGCAGCAACGAAGGTTAATGGAAATGCTCTGATTTGGTTCCAAAAAACAGAGGAAAAATGAGTTCTAAATGGTCTGAAGCAGGCTAATTTGGCTCTGATACCATGAAGACTTTTTGGAAGAAAATATTTTATACGTCATATCATTCTAGAGGCTTAGATGTCCTCTATGAATACAAGAAATCAGCAGCCAATAAAATGAAACAAATCCTGTCCTAATTAAGGCAAAATAAAATCTGATGAAATCATAATCTACAGCTCATAATCTACATTGCAAGCATGTCTTCATCTGGACAATGAGGGGCAGCAACGAATGTTGATGGAAATACTCTGTTTTGGTTCTGAAAAATGGAAGAAAAACAGAGTTCTAAACCAGCAATGAAGACTGACGGAAATGCTCTGTTTTGGTTCCGAAAAACAGAGGAAAAAGGATTTTGGGTTTGGCCTCTTCATTGCAAGCATATCTTCCAACATTTGACAGGCTTGGGAAGAAGGCTAGAAGTACAAAGCTGTGGAACATCACCGTTATGGCGATACGTGGGGTCATTTGGTTGAGAAGAAATCAGAGGATTTTCAAAGATAGTAAGGGGGATGTAGAGGTTTTATGGGAAAGGGTGAAATACTGGGTTGCGTTGTGGGTGTTTTACAAGAAAGAGTTCAAAGACATTACTTTCTCTGTTTTAAGAAGGGATTGGTGCCTTTGGTTGTAGTTCGGATGATTTCTCATCATCTTCTTGTACTTTTTACCTCTTTATAATAACATTCAATTCCTTATAAAAAAAATAATAATAATCTACAGTTCATAATCTACACTAATTACAAAATACAAGATAATCTACATTAAATAAAAAATATACACGTGACATCCAACAGTCATTAAAACACTCAACAGAGCAGCAACAATTACCCTTGCAGATAATTTTTTTTAATTGCATTACATACTACTCCAGTAAATGGGATTTGGATGTTTGAGTCATACTGATGTATGAACTAGCATATAAGATCCAAGCAGAGCTGGGGAGAAAAAAAATTGTTCCCATGATAACATTGATAAAAATTGTTCCCATGATAACATTGATACACATTACATGTAACATTATATATATACAAGGTATTCAACCACTTACAACTTTCAAAGCAGTAATATTCTCTACCAATATTGAATCATGAAATTCAGATAAAAGACAGTAGATATTTATATCCAAAACCAAGGACAAGAAAATCAAAATTTATCAAGGACTTAAAGAACATGAGGGAAGAGAATAATCTAAAGAACAAGTAACACCATCTTGAGGAAAACAAGAAAAATCGTCAATTTGGTACTGCTACAGCTTTAAAAATCACTTTGATCAGATTGTGCCAAGCACGTTGAAAAGAAACCTTTTACATATTACTAAAAGTTTCTGTAGAGGTGTATTGGATTATATGACAGTTAATTTTGTGTTACTTTATCAAAGAGGTTTGTGCTTAGAAATTTGTGAAAAAGGACCATCGAGGTCTCTAAATCAATCCAAAACTCTCCTTCAATCAAGATTCTACTTACTCCAATACCAAAATCACAGGTTATGAGAAGATTAAGACTCTCCAAAATGGTTCTATTCTAATTATTAAACACTAGCTAAAATTAACAATGTGATTTTAACTTTGAAGCAAATTACACAACAAAAGCATCGTATTACATATCTCATTCAGATGATGACACTTCAAAAGTCTTATGTGGTTGAAAAACTAAAACTGTATTGATGCCCATGACAGTGCTCCAATAAAGTCGGGCATTTTAGTGTCTAGCCACAAGTGATAGAGGTGAAGGTATTCTTTTGAAAAACTAAAACTACAGTGATGCCCGTGACAGTGCTCCAATAAAGTCGGGCATTTTAGTGTCTAGCCACAAGTGATAACGGTAAAGGTATTAAGTAGTTGTCTAGGAAGCTAAAAAGGTAATTAATCATACCTAGAAACAATGAGTGGCAGCTATGCTAGTCCAAGATTTACTCGTGTGATATATAAAACAGATCTTGTTCTGCTGAAACCGGCCAGTATATAAAAGAGATTGCGGCATTTCATCATTATCTCTCTACATCCATTCTGGCTGCAACAGGGTTTGGAGTAAAATCCATCCGTCCTTTTTCATTTCCTCTTCTTTTTCTTTTTTAATTAAGTCTTTCTGATGTACGACTGCATATAACTCTAGTTGACTTCTATTAGTTCCCATTTGCCTCCTACTAGTTATTTAGTTACTTGTTTGCTCTAATCGTTTATGATTGTTCCTGTTTCCTATTTTCCTTAGTTTCCGAGAATTAAATTTATTTTAAAAAGAAAACCAAGATCAATTTAAGTATTATATTTAGGAACCAATGTCTTTTGGTTAAGTTAGACGAGACGTATGCCTCCAATTAAACAAAAAATAAATAAGAATAGGAAACTCAAAGTCAAAAACAACTAAAACATAACCTCAAAGCTCAAAGAAGGAAATTCCAAGACTCCTGTGCTTGAGTTCCTAAGAATTTCGATAAAATCTGAGGAAAAGAACTTTTTGATGGAGTTTATGCCCTAAATATAGAGGAAAGTTGGAGAACGAGTTTCTTCACCAGCAGCAAAACTCATAGACAAGTTTTCTTTTTTTTCCTTTTTTTTTTCCGTTAATGAGGAAGAGACTGATGGACAACCCAAACGCAAGCAAAGGTTGTCACTTCTAGGACAATAAAAACAAATGGATGGAATCAACCCAGATGATAACACTGGGTAGATTAAAAGAAACAAAGGCTAAAATGTGGGTTACCTTATTCGCATCTATAGAATAAAGCAACAAGGACCACAATTAGCTAAAGATAAAAGTAAACAAAAATCTGAATAAAGACAATCATTGTCCGCCTAAGAAGAAGAGCTGTACTTTAACCCTTGGACAACCTTCAGAGCATCACGTTCCACTTTCTATAAGCAAGACCCTTGGATCAGGCAAAGAGTAATCCCTCCCTTAACGCAAGCAATTCAGCATTTCCACTGAATGAGCAGCATACCAAATTTCTAGTACCAGCAGCAATGACAGCTCCAAACTGATCGGATAACAAAACCAGCCCCGATCACTCCTTGCTCGCTTTGAACTGAAGCATCTGAGTTTAGTCTCAACCCATTTTGAGAAGGAACAGTCCATTTGAATTGTCCGGAGCAAGGTACCTGACTCTGTTCGGCTGCTTTAGAAGATAAGCCTTGAAATTCTACCAAAAATCCTTGGGCAATTTCTTTTTTTCGATTTCATAGTGTCCTATTTTCCCAAGTTTCCTATAATTAATTTTCTGTAATCATTTTCTTTGATTTACATCTACTAAATAAGAATTTCGAGCATAGTACTGTGGACAAACTTTTATCATAATAAATCATTGAGAAGAGGACAAACTTTTATCAAAATAAATCATTCAGAAGTTTATTGATTTTCTCACTGCTTTCTTATTTTGTCGAAAAACCCTATTCTGCTGGACCAAAATTGGAGTTAGAATTTACTAACAATTAGTAGGCAGCAAAAGAGGAAATTAATAAAAGTTAACTAGGGCTGTGCACCTTAGGCATACACCATGCAAGTGACAACCTGGGCCCGGGCTCAGGCCATCCTACATCACTTTCTTTATCACTACAAGTGAAACTCTTTCATGTTTGTTTAACTCAAAAACATAATCACTTGAATCTTCTTAGCAAATAGCTAATTAGCACCTGTAGCTCTAGTTAAATGCCTTCCCTCAAAAGAGGAAGTTTACCAATTTCCTGTGTTCAAATGGATCTAACATCAAGAAGTTGCATAGAACATTGACAAATCCTCCGTTCTGTGTAGACAAATAACATTCTTGTACGTGTTTGGGAAAGCTAACTAGCATGAATTCAAAAGACTTCACAGTATACCACTATTTAGAAGTGTTTTGATACAATCATAAATTATTAGAAGGTTTGCATTTGACATATCAAATGTGAGCTTTTTAATACACATTGTAGTTCAATTTTTTTTCTCAATTAGGGTTTCAGAAAAGATCATTGGGTAATAAGTTATCTGGTACCAAAAGCCAATATAAAATTCCAATATATATATATCAAACTTCAAATTCACATAGAAATGACAATCATCCTATGCAACACAAACCTGAGTTTCTTCAGGAATACCATTTCTTAACCACGATCGGCAAAGTGAGTATAAAGAAGCACCCTCAATAACTCTGACCTGAAAAAACAAGTGAAACTAGCCTAGTTGAGAAAATGAGAATTTTCTGTTACTTATTACATCTGTTTTTTTCTTAAATGAGAATTTGCATCGGACTAGTTAAGAAAATGAAGAGTAATAAAAAACTTAAAAAGATAAAAAGGAGCATAAATAATGCCTTAAAAGAAAACAAAAAAACTAGCCTTTTGCATAGACTAATGCTAAGTTGAAATTTATTTAAATTTCTAAATTATAACTCTTAGAATAATGGAATAGATGATAATGAATCATTAGTGGGAGAACAGTTAATAACTCATAAATAGACCAAAGAAAGTATCTAGATGGAAATGCATGTTAGTGTTGAGGACTAAAAAATAAAAAATAAAATTTAAACATCTTATGGGACCTTTTGCATCTTTTAACTTTGATTTTTCATAGGAATATATCTGCTACACCACAAAAAGGAACCTTCTTCTTATGGAAGGGTAGGTGCACATACATATCAATAGCACCACAAATTGCTTCATGCATGTGATGTCTTTTGCTTCAACATAAGCACATTACGTCTTGAGCCTCATACAAGAAGAAAACATTTGAAGTTTCATGTTCCTGCCTCGCTCCCCAACCTTCGAGGAGCACAAGCAGGAATTCAAGAGGGTTGAGCCAAATAGCCAAGACAGTGACTCAAGTGCGCCCAAGCCCCAAAAGAGAATTTCGGGAAAGTCCAGCTCAGCTGGTTTAGGATGCTGACAAGTTCCTTACTCTAAATTTTTTACTTTGATTGATTAACATCTTAATATGATAGATGTTTCTCAAATCACAAGAAAAGGAGAATGTTATTAAAGTGCAGAAGTGTGAGAATAAGAAGTCTACGTAAAGGAGATAGGAAACAAGAAACAGAACAAGCAGAATCTCTGATTATTAAACCACACTCTGCCAATACTTGTATTCTTGGACACTGGGTATTCTTACAATCAATTTATGTTATATTTATTTTTATGCTGTTTTCAAAATGAAGTTAGGTTTACAATATTTTTTGGTCAGAGGTTTAGAGCATAAATCTTCGATCTTCTTGTAACTTAATTTTCTTGTTGCTTTACAACTAAACAAGGAAAAAAGAATAAATATTCTTTCTTCTTCTAACTTATTTTTCTTGTTGCTTTACAACTAAACAAGGAAAAAAGATATAGAAGTATTGATATTGACATGTAGACGGGTACTCTGTCTTTAGTCTCGTGCAAAGCAAACATATTGACCATGAAATAGGAATAAACAGGATTTCTACATGACATGAAAGAACAAACTTCAACGGAAAATCTACTAAATATATTCAGTTATGCACAAATAATCATTTATAAAGGCATAAGTACAGCTAAACTGGCTGGCAAGACTAGTTGCTTACTTTTCGATCTCTGATCATAGTTAAAGTATCATCTCTGCTTTTATCCCTACACAAAAGCACAAAAAGAAAATCAATGTCACTGGACAAATAAAAATAACTCCAGGAGAGAAGAAAGAGGTACTAATATTACCTCATATCTTTATGGCCATTACAGTCGGGAACTAAAGATGGAGGAGTAACCTATATGACAGATAAGACAGTGAGGAAAACACATTAAAAAAACAAAACAAAAACAACAACAACAACAACGAAAACCAAAAATGAAAAGAACCGAGAATAAAAGCACCAAATGCTGCATTAAAAGTCTTCCATACAACAGAAAAACAAACTTAAAAAGGTTACCACAACAAAGAGCAAAATAACATTAGATGTGAATCCTGCATTCAGAATGGAGCACTGTTTAAGTCTGGACTAAAACCCTTCGTGGTTTAAGAGTAGGCTCTTTATGTACCTATATATGTATACTGTTACTAGTATCACATGTCACCCTTCTAAAAAACCCCAAAACAAAATGAAACCAAAATCAAAACAAGTCTTAAGAATCTAAAAGCTGCTCAACTAGGGAATCTAAAGAATAGCATAGTATCCAAAATTCTTACACCTATATAGCACTTTTGGAAATTAGACAGCAAAAGCCTGGACCGTCTATGAACCGTCCGCCATATGAAATTAAGGTTTACATTTAGGTGCATCGAGTGTAACCAAATGGCATACGAAAGAAAGAAAAGTTGATCGAACAAAACTCCAAAAGATTATGCTCCACAAAATTGAACATGTAAAAGTAAACTCAACTCTGCATTGACATACTAGACTGTCCATATTAGATCAAATTATATACTATGTCAAAAACATCCACCAAAGTTCAAAATGCAAAGCATCCCATCCGCCATTGATCAATTAAACCGAAAAACAAAAAAGAAGAAAAGGGGCAGCAGAGATTGAAACCTTCGATTGCACAGAAACAGGAACGCCCTTAATTGGGCCAACGGCGGAGCCAAGATGAGGGTGGTAAAGGTGCTGCTGCAAGTTCTGGAGCGGCCTAACCATATGCCCATGAGGAGGATGAGGAGGATGGTGATTCACATTCAGACACTCCAAATGCGACCGCACACCACCCGCGTGATGGAACCCCGCCGCGACGACGGGGCGAGGCGGGTACCCTCCGGGATTGGCGACGGTGACGGTCTGATCGGGCCGAACCGCTTTCGGGATGAAACCCCGGCCGGAGGATGCGACCGGGTAGGGGATTCCGTGAGCCGGGGAGGAAGGGTCGGCGGGGGATTTGACCAATTGGGAATTGGGATAAGGAGGGACAGGCGTGCGGATGGGGAGAGGGTGAGCCGTGTAAAGGGGTTGCTGTGCGGAGAAGGAGGCGGCGGCGGCGGCGGTGGTGGTGGTGGGGTGGTGAGGATGGGGATGGAGGAGTTGAGGTTGATGGAGCGGAGATATGGGTCCTGATGGCGGTGGGTTTGTGAAGGGGCGAGCGGCGTTCGTGGCTGTGGCTGCGGATAGGGTTGGGGCTGCAGCGGTCGTGGTTGCTGCGGGAGCGGTGGAGGCGGTGGCCGAGGAAGTGGTGGAGTTGGGATCGATGGCCATGGCGACAGCGGTGGCGCGGAAGTTTGGAAAATTTGGTGCGCTTTGTGTTTTTGAATATAAAGTATTTCTAAATAAAAATTTTTTCTTTTTTTTTTTATTTTTTTCCCCCTACAAGCCACAACCCCATTTTTTGTTTTTTTTTTTTTTTTTTCTTTGGGGTGGGGGCCGAATTTTAGATCATAACGATAGCCCGCGCATTTGCTGCGGGTTAAGCACAATATGTTTATTAATACTTCATAAAATTATATATAACATATTTATTATATTATTTATAATATGTAATACATATTTACAATAGTATGATATTTGTCTAAAATATTATTCAAAATATTATAATAGATTGTTGCATTAAAGTAAGACCATATGTTACATCTTTTACTTCTCTTTCTTTTGTTGTTCTTCTTCACTTTAAGGAGAAAAATAAAAAAAGTTAGCAACGGAAGAAAAGAACAGAATTAATATATATATATTTGAGAAAAAGAAGGCTAGTGTATTTTTTTATTTTTAAAATATATTGTGTTTATTTATTTCTATCAATGAGTGAATTACCTGGATAATTTTCATTTTTTTGATGATTCAGTTGATGTTTTTTCTGATATGTGATATGGTAAAATATATTGTTAGTTAGGTGATGGGTAATAATAATATATTTTATTGGATTAGGTAGAGGTGGATAATAGTTCTTTTACCTTTCTGTAATTTTTTCCAGGTCAGGTGTTTTTGGATCCAAAGGTATGGCTGGTACTGTCTCTATTTCCGGAACGGTAGGTGGTGCTGGAAGTGGCAATGTTGTTGATTCATCATCTTCAAATATTTTTGATATAATTGTATCAACTAGAGCTCCTCTAGTTCTGAAATAAATTTGGAATATTTTTGTTCGTCCGCATAATTCGTCGATTATCGGTGATAATATCATTGGATCAGTGTAGTTTTCTTCGATTATTAACACTGAGCATGGCTTTTTGATCAGGACCTGAGCTGCTTTTCTAAAAATTGTTATGAGTTTAAACCATGTTTCATCCTGAATTCTGGTATTTAGTTTATACCTGTTAAAATGATAATATCAGAAATGTGTTTAGTATAGACTTGGAAAAAAAACAAGAAAAATAATACTTTAATTGATGATTAATGGTATTAATTATAATTTGTTATTTTTTGTGAATGAATTAATTGAAAAAAATGTTATTATAATTTTTTTGAATATATTTTGTACCATGGGATCGGAGTTGAAGTGAGGTGACCGTGTGTATCATACCACCATCCATTTTTTGCTTCTCGAATTTGTCTATAACATTGGGAGCAGGAATGATAGTACCAACCTTGTTATGTTTTAAATTTGAATATTGTTGCTTAGACAGAAAGAGAAGAAGGGGGGAAAAAAGAAAGAAGAATAAACAGATGCTAGTTTTAATCAAGAATATGAGCGATTGATTTTTATGATATAGTTTTATTTACTTGATTAAATAACATAGTCTTACCTGCAATAATTGTTCTAAAAAAATTTTCGGCTTTAATAGTAGATAATATTTGATTTAGTTTCATTTTTAAGATTCTTACAATTATGTTGGGTCTGTCTTCAGCTTTTTGCCCAAGAATTTTATTTAAGGCACATATAATTTCAAGCCATTTAGGATTACATGTGTAACATCCCCCGATCCCACACATGTACGTAAAAATATTTGTCTAAATATTTAGTGAAATCGAGAGATGTTACTCGACTTAGAACTGACAAAATAGTGAAAATTTAAAACTTTTTAAACTTTTTGGGAGAAAAAGGGAAATTCTACTCATAATTATACATAGTCTAATTTATACGTATATATATACTCACATTGTGGACCTCTCATAAAAATATACATAATGTTCACACACTCAAAATAGATACAAAATTCTCAGTCAGGAAACCACAGCGTCAAAATGCTCATATACACAAGCCGCGGTCGGAAAGTCGGTGCTCCTCTTCTAACTCATAAAGCATCAGTACCCTCTGCAACGTAAGAATGTTTGTGAGTATAAAACTCAGTAAGTAACATATGCAGCTGTAGAGTGCACATGACAAATAACAGATAATCATATGATTAGGATCCCTGTGTATATTGTATTGCCTGACAAGACCATGAATCGCATACTGAGCCACTCAGATAACTAATACAAAAGCACTACAGGTTGATGGGAAATAATTTTTTTTTTCTTTTTTTTTTTGTGTGGAGAAATCTAAGAATTGAAAAAAAAAAAAAAATCAGTGCAAGACATGAATTCGAACATAATTTGACATCAAATTGATGTAAGATAAGATGACAAATAGAAAAAGAATAGGTAGAAAAGCAAGAGGTGATAGAATTTAAGCAGAAACATGTGACTAGATAGAAGAGCATTAGAGAATGAAGACAAGAATTCAGAGAAAAGAGAATAAAAGAGGCAGAAACGGGATAAATTAATCAATTCATTCACTCGTAGACTGAAAAATAATTACATAGATGCCTATTTATAGATGGACAATTGGACATAACTAGAAAACTAGACAAATTCAAGAAATTGATGAAAACGAAGAAACTTCTATAGCAAAAATCAAATTTCAGAATGGCATACATAAGTTCACAGACATAATTGAAAGTAGTAATCTTGGTTCAATACTGATGCAAAATCCAAATAATCCAAAGATCACAACAACAAAGCTTCTAGCATTACCAAGATAACGAACTACAGTCAGAGACAATCTTTTAATCATCTTGATCACTAAGGTCGCACTGAACATCACTTGAGGAAGGAAGGTAAGGGGCGAGCATGAAATGCCTAGTAGGAAAATAGTTACCTCGAAGGGAAATAGTTTTGTGATGGAAAGTTCCTGCATGGTTAGTTTAAATCCTAAACATACATACATATATATATATAATCCAAACTGGCAATCCATATATATATATATATAAAGTAGTACAATCAAAACTATTCAATTCATATGCACACGACACAAATCAACCGATACCCATGAGCTCTCATCCTCTCATCTGTGGAAACCAAGGATAATGGCACTAAGTGTGCCTAATAGCCTGCCTGACACCTAAGCCTATACCTAGAGGGGACACCCATGTGTCGCCTACCAAACCTGGAAGGGCAACTGAATTGCTTACGCCTGCCAAATAGGGAGGTAATAAGAAGAAACAAATCCTGCGCAAGTTTATGGACTCTACATCGACAGTGGAGCGCGCAGTGCCATACTATAAACCCACGATGCTCATGTATGATCCTATGACACATGTAATACAGAACTGAAGTATGAAAATAATTATGCTCTGGTTTTTCAATAAAATAAGCACAATAGATTTTATAGAAAAATGGGCAGCATAACGACCTAATTTTTGCTATACCTAAAAATAACCTGCACTCAAAAAATTTATAGAGCAATACAATATATATCATACAATCAAATTCCATCACAGATATTCAAATAGTTCTAAAATCACATTTATTATCATATGTTGTAGAGAATAAGTTTTATTTGAAAAAGATATAAAACAGAGGTGATCGAATCTCTACCTCACTAGAATAATGATACCATGCTATTGGATTCCCAGGATGTCGTTGGACGATCGCTCAGAGAGTTGGGAACTAATTCCAAGCCCTCAATCATTCTCTTATTTAAAACCAATTTCTCAATGGAGCTTCAAATCCATAGACAGATCCCTTCATTGAATTCCTAGCACCCAAAATAGCTAGGTTAGACATATAATTTGTCTAATTCGGGTCCGGATCGACACCGAACCAGTGGCATGCAAAACGAGGCAAATCTTAACCATCTGATTTCATTTTTCGTGTTAGTCACCAAACATAGTCAATATATATATCAATCTTCTCCATTTTCTGAGTATAATCCAAAAATGACATCAAAAACACAATCTAATGGCCAGATCAAAAAGTCAAACTTAAGCTCAAAACACCCAAAAATGGAAACTTTCAAACCGGGCAAAATGGAGTCATAATATACCTGGAGATTCCTCTCGATGATACGACTCTAACGAGCCCAAGAACACGACCTGAAACGGCCTGAAACGATGCCAAAAATTCAAAACGTCTCATAGCCAAAAACAGAATTTTCGGTGACTGTGTTTTCCAATAGCTTCGCGGGATAGGTGGCGCGGGCTACTAGCGACGCGGGGAGGTCTCAATGGCAGGTGGCAGGGCGCGATAAGGGCCGGCGGCAGCTGGTCCTCCTGCTTCTCCTTTCGGCCAAGATGCGAGAGAGACGAGAGAGAGAGACGTCGGGAGGGAGAGGGAAGAGAGAGAGAGAGAGAGTGGGAAAAGAGAACCCACGTGACTAGTACATAGGACTGTGCAATTTTTAAAAAAATTGTACTATACTCCCCTATTTTGAAAAAACTATTTCAATTTTGTCCTCAAAAATTACATTTTAGTCCCTATTTTCAAAGAAATTTTGCAATTAAATCTTCCCATTAATTAATCTAGAAATTAGTAGAATTCCAAATTTAACCTCTAAAAATCCGGGTTTTTAGAAGGTTAATAACGCTAGTTTTACAAATTTATATATAAGATGAAGATCAGATTAAAACAATTGTTCCTTTTTTAATAAAACAAGTGATAGACATAATAATTTTAAGACGGTTCTTCCAAGCCCTACAACATTGGAATGAGACCAACGATCAAGATCCACCATAATTAATGAAGATATAGACAGGAACATACTAAAGACAAAAGTACTAGAACTCCATTCTAGTTGAATTCTTCTATCTCTGAACTTTCCCGCAACAACAAATTAAGTATCAACATTTTTATTATACGTTTTCCACATAATCATCGAAGAATACTATACCACATAAAGTAGTTAGGTTAACACTGCTACATTTACCAACTTATATAAAAGATGAAGACCAGATTAAAACAATTGTTCCTTTTATAACAAAACAAATGATAGAAACAAACAATTTAAGTTGGTTCTTTCAAGGTCTACAACATTGGAATTAGATCAACGATCAGGATCCATTATAATTAATGAAGATGTAGACAGGAACATACTAAAAACAAAAGTAATAGAACTCCCTTCTAGTTGAATTCTTCATCTCTGAACTTTCTCGTAGCAACAAATTAAGTATCAGCATTTTTATTGTATTTTTCCACAGAATCATCGAAGAATTCTATACCACCAAAAGCAGTTAGATTAATACTACTAGTTTTAGCAACTTATATATAAGATAAAGATCAAATTAAAACAATTGTTCCTTTTATAATAAAACAAGTGATAGAAACAAACAATTTAAGTTGGTTCTTCCAAGCCCTACAACATTAGAACGAGACCAATGATCAAGATCCACCATAATTAATGAAGATGTAGACGGGAACATACTAAAGACAAAAGTACTAGAATTCTCTTCAACTACTAGAATTCTCTTCCAGTTGAATATTTGGTCTCTGAACTTTTTCGCAGCAGCAAATTAAATTTCATTAATAACAAACGACAAATTTTACGAATTGCAAAATACAAAATTAAGATATTTAGGTAGATTATAGAAAGATAAAGAATTAAGTATTAGCATATTATCTCTTAAAGTGGTCCACATGTCAATAAGTTATAAGTATAATTATAAACTAATAATAATAATAATAATTAAGTTAATTAAATAATTGATGGTGATGTGGTAACTGCTCAGTGTGTGAAATGTAAGGAAAAAAAATAATTGTATGAATATTTTAATATCCAATAACACCCACTTTTTTTATGAGAGACAGTAGATAAAGAGGTTATAAAGTAAATTGAAGGGTTCCTATCCTAAACTAAGAGAAAGATACACTAAGTTTTCCAGCCTCAAAAATTCAACTCTGAAAAGGTTCTCATTAAGAGGAATAGGATAAAAGAGGTGAACTTATCTTGTACTTGTTTTACTTAAGCAATAATGATTGGAAGTATGATCTTTTATTCTAAACCTTTATCTATCACTACAATCTCTACAAAGAGAATAAGGCACATATGTAAAAGTAATGATGAGATGTGCAGTTTGACGGGACAAGAAAGACTTATTCTAAGAAAAAAATATACAAAAGGGCATCAATGTCAAGATGAATAGCATATGCGAGTGTGCTTATGCCTGTAGATAGAGAAGAGAAGTGAAAACCCTAAACTTTTAGTTAGTGTCTAAACAATCTATTTGAAAGAGCTTTAAATGATGTGTTTGGTTTGTTCAATTTGAAAGCTCTTATTATCATAATATTCCGAATTTGACTCTAGAAGATTTTTTTTTATATGGCAATAATATCATTTCATGCACAACAATTATTTTCCTTTTTTCATAACAAGAAGACAAAAGTGCGGAGGAAAAAGACATTTGAGTTTATTCACTTTATCAACTCTTAAAATAGAATAAAGTTTTCAACAGACAAAATGTAGGTCATTACTAAGTTGTGTTGAGATAATAAAACTTAATTGGTCAAGTTTCGAGTTATAGCCCCTTGAATTGAGTCAAAAATGACTCAGATCTGCCCAAAACATGTTCGTGATGCTTACGCAGGTCAAAAAGTTGACCTTTGTTGCCTCATTAGGTCAAAAATTGATCCAGGTGCTGGACGGGTCAGCTTTGCGATGCTAGGAAGCTGGCACCTCTACTTTGGCCGTTGGAAAATTTTGTCTCAACTTGAGACTTGGCACCGCAACACTACCAATGTGGCGCAACGATGCTGGCATTCTAGAAGTTGGCACTTTAGCGCTGAAAAACAAGCGCCGCGGCACCAAATCGATTTTCTGAAATTGCATTTGCCGATTTTAATATCGAGTAATTCAACTCAGACACGATTTTTAGCCCTAAACTTCATACTTATTGACCTTAAACCCAGAATTTAGTCTGCAAAGATTGAATAACTCAACAAAAGCATAAAAAATTACAAGTCACACATATATAATTTAAACCCTAGAAAACCAAATTGGCATAGATTTTTAAAACTAAAGATACGCATGATCAAACCTAATAATTTAACTTGAAATCCGGCTCTGATACCAATTGCTAAATATCATTAGACATTATTAGAATTGAGAAAGGCCTAATACAACCCTAAGGATCATTCATACTAAAGAATTATGTCATGCGGTTGTTGAGTTTACCTGTGTCCATAGCGATAATTGGCTGAGGACTTTGTAACGATCACGAAAGCGGAAGCGAAATACGGATGAGAGCCTTGAGGGTTAGAATCTTCCATTGCCAAAAGCTATAGTTGCACTCAATAGATATCTCTGTCAATGATAGTGGTTGATAGAGAAGAGCATACGTGAATATTTTGGCATGGGACTATAACCCTAATTATTAAATATTTATATAACGTAGTTAGGGTATTTATTAGCCCTAACTGGGTTGACTAACCGAGTATCTGTATTAAAACCCATATCCAGGTGGATATTTTGACCCAACTTGACTAGATCACTGATCTGGGTCCACACAAAATAATACGGCCTAATATAATTATTAAATATGTGGACCACTCAATTATAGGAAATATAATTTCCTAACATCTATTAGTCTAAACAATTGTAAAAGTAAGTCATCCTTAAATTTTAAATGTTATCATTTTTATTTTGAAACTATTACAAGTATGTTTTTCGTTAATCTTTTGGGATAAAATCACTTTTTTACCTTGTACTTTGACACTTTGTTCAATTTATACCTTATCTTTTGGTTATTATCAATATTGACCCTTAAATTTGAAATCTGTTACAAATTTATACCTTGACTCTAATTTAGACCAGTTAATTTACCAAGATGCTATTTAAAAAATTGAAAATAAACCATATAAAAAATGATCAGAGAATAAGTTTATTAAGTCGTTATGGTGAATTAACTACTCTAAATTGGTGCTAGGGTATAAATTTGTAACAAATTTCAAATCTAAGGGCCAATATTGATAATAACCAAAAGAAAAGATACAAATTGAACAAAGTGTCAAAGCACGAGCTATAAAAGTGATATTTTCCCTCCTATAATTCATTTAATTTTTAAAATAATGAGTATATAAAGCATAGGTGCTTTTTTTGTTTTATTTATCAATGGTGGAATTAAGTAGTTGGAAAATAAGAATAAAGACTAAAAAAAACATTGCACACAAATGGATAGAATGCATTTAAGATTGTTCAATTTGAAATCTGTTACAAATTTATATCCTAATACGAATTTAGAATAGTTAATTTACCAAGATACCATTTAAAAAATAGAAAATAAACCATATAAAAACTTCTCAGGGAAGAAGTTTATTAAATCATCATGATAAATTAACTTCTCTAAATTGGTGCTAGGGTTTAAATTTATAACAGATTTCAAATCTAAGAGTTAATGTCGATAATAACTAAAACATAAGGTATAAATTAAACAAAGTGTTAAAATACGAGGTATAAAAGTGATACTTTTCCTACTATAATTTATTTAATTGTTAACATAACAAGTACATAAAGCATATATGCTTTTTCTGTTTTATTTATCAAAGATGGAATCAAGTATTTGGAAAATTAGAATAAAGATTAAAAAAAGAATTGGACAAGAATGATTATCTCCCATATGTCACATTTTGTAGAAATAAATAAAGCAAATAAGGCACGTTAAAACACTTGCCCCTTCTATTATAAATAAAATAGAACATTCCAAAAAGAACTAATACATGGAATGTTACTAATAATTTAAGGATCAAAATAATGAAATACAAAGTCCAGGACCAAAATGAGACTTTTCCAATAATTTAGACCCAATGGTAGTCATTAATGCTTTTAACTATCTATGAGATACTATTTTCATCCACTTTTTATTGGATGATCAAGCCATTGACCATCATACACTTCAAAACTTTGGATCTATTTACAAATCTCTCTCTTTGTGATTTTAATATCCTTTTTCCTAGTGCTAAAGCCTAAAACGGAAGTGTAGTAATAGTTTCTTGAATAGATAATCATACATACATACAAATAAAATAAATTATTTACTGCAATAAAAATCTTGATATGTGACATTTTAAAATATAGCTTTACAAACTTTTAGTGGTATTTATGAATTTAGTAACATTTGTAATAACTGTTAGGGATATCTGTGACTAAAAGTCCTAATGACATTTGAAATGTCACTAAATCCATTTTTTTCAGTAACATTTATCAAATGCTACAAATTTATATCAGTGGCACTTCTAAATTTCACTAAATTATTTAACTTAGTAAATAAATAAAAATATAAGAGTGTAAAAGAAAGTATTAGTGGCATTTTAATATATTACTTGTCATGACCGGAAATCCAAAGTCGTGACTTTTAGTAATTTTAGATGAAAAAATAAGTAAATATTAGTTTTACGAAATTTAGGCGAAATCAGATATTAAATAATTTTGGTTTAGTCTTCAAATCATTATGAATTCTATAATCATTAAAATTTTTATTAGTATTTAAATACTTAAAAAAATGTCCATTAAAGTTCAAGAAAATTTCTAGCTATCTCATTTAGATACTCGTTGAGAAATCACAAGTTTTTAGTTAATTGAGTTAAACTGAAAACTTTAGTGCAATATCCAAAATAATTTACCAAGAATTAAGTTATCAACTTAAATACAAAATTATCCTCATATATTCACTTACTAATTTTGGCTAAATAATTGAACAAGAAAAGGAAGTTAGTAGAGTATAAGCACCCACCAGGGAAGAGGAGTGGGAAAGCAAGTTCAAGCTATACAGTTTGTCTGACTACAAGAATTACTACCTTAAATAGATAAATACCTGAAAGTGCGAGAAGTAGAGGAGTGAGCATTCACATGCTCAGTAGTAATTCAATTACCTTTTTGAATAGATGCAATTTCTCAAATGTGCATAGCTAGTACCTTTAAATTGATTTATAAATGAAGTTTATAAAATAATTGATATCTCGACTAATCTTATATTCAAAACTAAAACTAAATCTACATAATTATACATATTATAAATCAACTAAGTATGTAAGTGAACTCTCATCCTCCCATCACGATCTAGTAATACCTCTGTAGCAGAGGTACCCAGCATCCTCATACTGTCCGTAGGTGTATCAGCCGAAAACCTGCGCAGAGGCCTAGGTCTTTCACCTAGTACTGCAGTAACTCGCCAGCAATCTAAACTACCATGATGCAATAATGAAACTCAAGTGTATGATCCTATGGTATGTACAACATGTAACATGATATGTAATAACCATGCAAAATCTTCGTCAAAGAATGCTTTAAAAATACCACTTGGCATTATTCAGGAATTTTCTGTAACATGGCCAATACACCACTCTATTACCCGATAATCACAATTTAAAAAAATATGTATAAAATTCTACATAGTCTAATCTCAATATAATCCAATGTGTTTCAACAAATTATCAATAAATGTAAAATTCAAGATCTTTCATAAAATAATTATAATGCAATTATAAAGCAAAACAAGTATAAAACTAGGTAATTGAATCCCTACCTTAATTTGGTAGCTATACCAATATAACGTCGCTCGAAGAAAACTCTCATTGGTCACTTGGGTGCTCGAACAGTTGTTTCAGGATTCCGGTAAGCTCACTTGAAAAAGTGACTTTCCAACAGAGCCTCGGATTGAGAAACGGAGGTCACCACTGAATTCAAAGCACTAAAAAAAATGCTAGGTTAGATATATAATTTGTCAAAAGTGGGTCACGGGGCGGGACCCAGCCCGTGGTACGCAAAATAATACTATTCATGAGCCTCGTTTCTCGACCTCAGTAAATCCAAATTTGAAATCAGAATTCAGTTTCGAGATCTCGAGCATTAAACGGGCTTTAAATCCGATAATTACAAAAATGTCAGTTTCTTTTTAATTTTATGTTAAAAATGTAGGAGAGATCCGAGCTACGTTGAAAAAGTCTTGTGTTCATTCTTAATTTTCCAATTGTTATTGCAACATATGCACTCGTCGTTGTAACAACTTTTCATACATGTGTTACAACATAATTAATTAATTACTAAGTTAATCAATTAATTAATTATTTGGTTATACCTAAAATAGATCTTTTAATTGGTATCAGAGTAGAGTCACTTAAGTTTTAGTGAGATTTTGAGATTTTCTGATCTGTTTTTGTTAGTATGTCTTTTCTCAATGAAAGAAGATCAATTTCTCGTCCACCATTACTAAATGGGACCAACTATCCTTATTGGAAGACCAAGATAAGAGCATTCATCAGAGCACTTAACATTGAAACCTGGAGATTTATTCTTACAGGTTCGTCTCATCCTGTTGTCAAAGCTGATGATGAAATAATCTCCTTGAAATTTGAGATTGATGGGCCACCCAAGGATGATTTGCTGGCAAGTATAACACCAAAGCTCTACATGCCATTTTCAATGGGTGTGATATAGAGAAAATTAAGTTGATTTCTTCATGTGAAACTACCAAAGAGGCATGGAAAATCCTTCAAACTCATTTTGAAGGCTCAAGTGATGTAAAACGTAATAAACTCACATCTCTTACAATTAGATTTGAGTAAATACATATGGAAGAAAATGAATCTTTATCTCAGTATTATACAAAACTATGTGATATTGCTAATAAATTGTTTGCTCTTGGTGAAAAGATTCCTAAGGCTATTATAATAAGAAAAATTGTTAGATCACTTCTTGATCGTTTTCAACCTAAGATCGTTGCAATTGAAGAGAGCTAAAATCTAGACATCACGAAGGTTAAAGACTTGATGAGCTCTTTTCGAGTATTTGAAATGAATCTAATGGTAAGAAAGAAGGAAAAATCTATTAATCTCAAATCCACATAAGAGAACGATAGAGTGTCAACTGAGGAAGAAGATGGCGACAAACTTGCTTTACTTAACAAAAATTTTAAAAAATTCTTCAGGAAAGTAGGCAAGAATTCTGGGTCTATTTCATCCTCATGCAAATCAGGCAAGACCTCCTCTAAATCTTCTGATTCTTCTAACGAAAAAGGTGTGTAGTATAGAGAATGTCAAAGATTTGGGCATATACAATCTGAATGTGCAAACATTTTGAAAAAGAAGCCTAAATCCTTCGCATCAACTTAGAGTGATGAAGAATCTAAAGGCAGCCAAGAATGTGACAATAATGTAAGCAATCATGTTGCTTTTGTCAGTTCATTTTTTCCTAACCTTTGTCATGTGTAGGAAAAATCAGCTGTTTGTTATACAATCTTGAAAGTTGTGAATTCACTTGGTGATGCATATAAAGATCTGTATACTCAATGGGAACGTGTTTGTGCTAAAAACCGTGGTCTAGTAAAAACCAATTCTCTTTTGGTTGAGTTTAAAGAAAATTCTTTTAAAAGAATTCAAGAATTGGAATTAATTGTTGACGACAACGAAAAAAGATTAAAAGAGGTTTTATGGAACTTGAAAGAACAATGAGATCTCTGAAAATATTTAATTCTGGTTCATCTGAGTTAGATTATATTTTGTCTTCTGGTAAGTTTTCTGGTGATATTACTGGACTTGGTTTTAAAGGTGAATGTTCAGTAACAAAAACTATTTTTGTAAAATAATTAGTTACTGCTCCTGCCAGAACACCTGTTATTGCAACAATAGGTTCGAAAAAAGTTTCAGCACCCATCAGCATATAAGTTGTTGCAACAACAGGATCTCGAGCAACACTCAGAAGTGGTCTTAGTTTTTACTGTCTGTAGGACCAGCATGTAAATGCACCAAACCTGTTGCAACAATAGATTCATTCATAACAAGCAAAGGTAAGAGATTCGTACACATTTGTCATTTTTGTGGTGTTAAAGGTCATATTCGACCTAGATGTTTTACCATGATGAGTTTTCTAGAAAACAATTATTTTTAAAAGTCATTTTTGGATTCTGCTCAAAGAAAAATTCCAAAACCAAAAATCGATTTAAAAAATAATACCAAAAAGATATGGATAAGAAAGTCTGAGCTTAATTGTTTTGCTTCATTTACTTGTCTAAGAATTGGTGCTACTGGCCTGTAGTATTTTGATAGTAGTTGTTCAAGGCATATGACAGGTGACAAGTCCATCCTGACAAACTATAAAATTGTCACTGAAGGTATGGTGACATTTGGTGATTGTATGAGGGGAGAGTTTTTGGCATTGGAACTCTCAGCATTGATGGTTTCATGAAACTGAAGATGGTGATGCATATAGAAGGTCTGAAGGCTAATTTGATTAGCATAAGTCAACTGTGTGACTTAAATTTGAACGTGCAATTGACTAACGAGAGGTGTCAAGTCTTATACATATTTCATTGGAATTGTTACTGATAAGTGTATTTTACACTTGTCTTTACTATACTTTGGAGCTTATGAATCGCTCGTCTTTGAGCTCTTTTTATATGTTTTGTTATTTTTTAAGCATATTTCAGGAGAGAGATTGTTGAGTGCAAGTTTTTGTGCTTCGGAGTTAAATTAAATATAAATCAAGATATTTAAGTGACAAATTTGCACAGTAATGAGAGAAGACTAGTGATAGAGCATTTAGAGTAAAGTTAGAAGCGAGACAAGACGGCGCTGTTTCACAGAAGATGTGGCGCTGCAACCAGAAAAACTTGGGGCTGCAGTCCTAAAAATATGGCGTCGCAACTCCAAAATCATGGGGTTGTAGCGCCAAACATACAAGGCCGCAATCCCAATCCCGTGGGGTTGCAGCCCCATTTTCTTGGCGTCGTGGTGCCAATTCCATGGGGCTGTAGCGCCAAGTTTGTGGCACCGCGACGCCAATCTTTGGCGCCGTAGTCTCGGCCTTGTGGTGCCGCAGTGCCATCTTCCTGCCAGCTATGGAGCCGCAGTGCCAAAAGGTTGCAGAAAACTGGGATTTTGCTTATGACGACTCCTCTATTTAAACTCTCTTGCTCTCATCTGAAGAAAGGAGGGGGGGACAAAAATCTTAGTAGCCAAAGGTTCCTAAGGCTATTCCAGGGAAGAAAACAACATCAAGAAGAGGATTCAAGAGGGGAAAATAAGATTGAAAAGCTTCAAAAAGAGTTTTTCTTACCTTTTGCTCTTGTCTTTCTCCTTTATTTTCTACAAATGAATATGTATCATTAGTGTTATATTTGTTTTGATTCATTTTGTAAGAACATGAGCTAAACTTGATTTCTAGGGAGATAATTGAACCTCTAATGTAATCCAACTATTTGGTTTTCCTCTATTATTCTTGACATCCATGGTTGAGTTGATTATTCTATCTTGAGTTTAATACACCTATGTACTTGGCCATTAAATAGAGTTGTATTACGTAATCTATCAGAACTTGGGAAGGGGAATACAGGTTTAGACATATATAGAATAGCATAAGATCACCTAGTGTAGGGTGAGCTTACATAGGATAGGAATATACCTATGTAACTTGTGCAACCTTCGTATGAGAATTACCAAACTTAATGAGTCTAATCAATTTATGTTAGGAGTAACAGATTATCTTGTTTAGACATTTTCACTTTTGTCTTGGAAAAGAGTTGTAAATATATTAGGATTATTGATTGTCAATTCTAAAAAGATAATTGTATTATGAGGAAAACAAATAGTTGGAGGAGTTAGAGGGTAGACTGCAACCCTAGGTCCCTTATTATTGCTTTAAGAATTATCTTTGGTTGCTTGCTTTCGATTAACTTTCTCACTTTTTATATTGTTATTTATTTTTCAGTTCTTACTCAGAACCATCAATTATTATTGTTTGGATAAATTAGGAACTAGTTTCAGTTAGTACTTAATATTTATGAATCATGTACTCTCCGTAGGATCGACACTCTCTTACTTCTATATTACTTATTGTGACCCGTATACTTGTGGTGTTTATGTGTTAGAAATAGCTCAACAGTTACATATGGATCTGATGGTTCTTTTGCAAATAGCAAGTGTGACATGTAAATAATACATCTTTGTTTGTGTTAATGATTTCTCTAGTTTTACCTGGGTTACATTTTTTGGAGTAAAATATGATACTTTTGATGCTTCCAAGAGTCTATTTTTGAAACTGAGAAATGAGAAAAATTGTAACATTGGCAAGATTGTGAGAATAAAAAGTGATCATGGAAAGGAATTTGAGAATTCTGTTTTTACTAAGTTTTGTGATGATCATGGTATTGCTCATGAGTTTTCTTCTCCTAAAACGCTATAACAAAATGGTATTGTGGAAAAAAAAAATTATACCTTACAGGAAGTGGCCTGTGTGATACTGAATAGTAAAAGATTACCAAAGAAGTTGTAGGCTGAGGCTATAAACACGACATTTCATACCATAAATCGTATTTATTTGAGACTAGGTACAAAAATGACACCATGTGAGATCTGGAAAGGAATGAAACTCAATGTAAGTTACTTTCATGTCTTTGGTAGCACATGTTACATTTTGAATGATCGCAAACATTTGGGTAAGTTTGATACAAAAAATGATATTGGTGTATTTCTTGGTTACTCTAATAATAGTAGGGCATATCGTGTGTATAACATGAGAAGCCAAACCATTATGGAGTCTGCTAATATCGTTGTTGATGACTGTAGTGATTTTTCTCAATTTTCAAAGGAAGAAATTATAAGTTTTACTAATAAAACTGTTGATTCAACGGAACCAGTTGTCACAACGACTGAATCTGCTGAGAAATCTGATGTTACAACAATAGAACCACATGCAGTATCTTCCAATCATGGAATTCCTGAATTATCCATGAAGGATGGTGAGTTTCTTGAGAATCTTTCTAGAAAAGAACCATCCTCCAGAGTGAAGAAAAATCACCCAACAAATCTCATTCTTGGTAAGCTTGATGATACCATGGTCACAAGGAAAAGTACGTAAATCTTGCTCAATATGTTTGTTTTGTTTCTACGGTTGAGTCTAAGAATGTCAAAGAGGCTTTGCTTGATGAGTTTTGGGTAAAGGCTATGCAAGAAGAGTTAGAACAACTTTCTTATAATGATGTTTGGACTCTTGTTCTTAGACCTAATCATACAAATGTCACTGCCAAATGGATTTTTAAAAATAAGTCTGATCAATTTGGTAATGTTGTGAGAAATAAAGCAAGATTGGTTGACCAGGGATATACGCAAACTGAGGGTATTGACTTTGATGAAATATTCGCTCCAGTGGCTAGATTAGAGTCTATCAGATTACTTCTTGCAATAGCTTATATCATAGGTTTTAAATTATACCAAATGAATGTTGAAAGTGTTTTTTTGAATGGTATTTTGAATGAAGAAGCCTATGTCAAACATTCCAAAGGATTTTAAGACCCACATTTGCATAATCATGTTTTCAAATTAAAAAAGGCATTATATGGGTTAAAGCAAGCTCCTCGTGATTGGTATGAGAGATTGACGATTTTCTTGATTGAAACAGGTTATAAGAAAGGGGGAGTGGACAAAACACTTTTTATCAAACACTTTGATTTAGGTATTATCATTGCTCAAGTATATATGAATGATATAATGTTTGGCTCTACCTCTAATTCTAAAGTACAGGAGTTTGTCCATCAAATGAAGCAAGAATTTAAGATTAGGAAGGCATTTTCATTTCTCAAGCCAAGTATGCCAAGAACGTTGTTCCTAAGTTTGGACTTGATATAGCCAAACATTTTTGAACCCCCATGAGCACAACATGGAAGTTGACAAAAGATGAAGATGGGGTAAGTGTTGATCCAACATTGTACAGAAGCATTATAGGTAGTCTTCTTTACCTTACTACTAGTTATCCTGATATATGTTATAGTATTAATGTGTGTGCAAGATACCAGAGTAATCCAAAGGAAGCTCATATTGCTGCTGTTAAGAGAATTATTTGCTATGTGAGTAGCACTCTTGATTATGGTAATTCGTATTCTAGGGATACTAATGTGAATCTTGCAGGATATAGTGATGCGGACTAGGCAGGCAATGCAGATGACAGAAAGAGTGCGAGTGATGGTTGTTTCTACCTTAGAAACAACTTGGTTTCTTTGCATAGCAAGAAACAAAATTCGACTTCTTTGTCTATTGCTGAGGCTGAATACGTTGCTGTTGGAAATTGCTGTACATAACTTCTTTGGATGAAATAGATGCTTGCCAACTATGGCTTCAATATAAATGTTATGACTATATTTTGTGATAATACAAGTGCTATAAATATTTCGAAAAATCTAGTGCAATATTCTAGGACAAAGCACATAGATATCCGTCATCATTTTATAAGGGAATTGGTTGAGAATAAAACAATTTTTTTAGAATATATTGAGACTGAAAAGTACATTGCAGACATTTTTACCAAAGCCCATGATTCTGTGAAATTTGATTCATTTAGGCAAGCCTTAGGAATCTGTTGTGTTTAAGCTTTTTGTGTTTTATTTTTTCAGTTTCAGTCAAAATGTTTCTTATGAACAAAAAGATATTGATAGAGATAAAAATTTTATAAGGAATTTAGATAATGTTTTTTTTTTAATTTTTGTTATAAACTAGTTTAATTATTTTGAGTTGTTGTTATTTTGACATTAAAATCTCCAAGTTCTTAATTCTTGATGAATTTTCTGGATCGATTTTTAGCTGACCAACTTTGTTCTAATGATCTTTCGAAACCTAGTTGTGGAACAGGTCCTATGAATAGAAAGAGCTACATACTCTGAAGTGTAAAAGTTGTCCCTGAGTAATTTGGGCCTCTGTATCACTAATATGGAGAGAATAATTTACCACGGAAAAAGGCTACCTCAGAGATAGTGCGAAAGCTACTATCATGGGTACTTAAAATAAAGGCAGTAAATAATAATTAAAAAAAAAATCCCACCCATTGCATAAAAAGAAAAAACAGCTAGGAATTTTGAGAAAATTAAAAAAGGTAAGTCAGTTGATTTTTATCTAATTTATTCGTCTTGATTTTATAAATAAGGAGATTTATTTGCCAAAAATTTTAGCATTTTATTATAATTTTTTTTATTTTAGGAATAAAAATGATATAATCTTCTTCCTTATCCTCTTTTTATTGAAATTATATCTTGAGTTTATGAAAATATATTGGCCGAAATTATATTATTTCTATGTGTGCCACTTTTCTCTTTGTAAATATTAAAAAAAATGGGGCAAATTGTTTTTTGGAAAGTTTGCAATCTCATTTTTCTTTAATTGTAACATGTCAAAAAACTTTCCTATTTTATTCCAATCAATCAGTTTCCTGATTTTGTCTTTGGAAAATCACCAAAAATTCTTATTTGAATTTTGAGATTCCTTAATTTGATGGTTGATTGGTTCTATAAATGTGGATTAATTGAGAGAGTTAATTTTTAATCTAATTTATTTTCTCTCACTCATGCTCATTCTATCTTTGCTTCTGTCGTTTCTTCTTCTTCCTCTCTTCTTATTTTTGCCTTGAGTTCTAGATCTTTTTGTCAACAATGTTGAAGACTCCAGGTGGTGTTGCTTCAAAGAAGATTCAGAGTTCTACACTGTCTGTCAAGACAACTCCATGAAGAAGAAGAAAACGAACCCTCTAGGCTCGTCCTCTACCGCAGCCGATAAACCTTAACCTGAGGTCTCGAAACTGGTCACTACGCCACCCAAAGTGGTGGCACCAATTGCTCCACCACTAATTGAACCCGAACCTGAGCCCATTGAAGAAGCTAAAGAATCAGCTGAGGATTCCTCTCAAGATAAGATTGAATATTATGGTAGTTCTGATGATGAAGCTGTCGCTGAAGCCAATGAGACTGCCGGTGAGGAAGAAGAAGAAGCCAGAGATGATGAAGGTGACGATGAGGATGATCAATCTGAGTCTGATGATAAACCTCTAGCACCTGTTGCAACTAAATCGATGAAAGCCCCAAAATCTGTTATGGCTGCCAAATCGATTCTATCCTCGTCTGTTGCATCAACTACAAAAATCAAGAAATCTGGAGGAATGAAATCTGTTACAACAAAGGATGCTACCTCTAAATCATCAAAATTTGATGATTTTACAACCACTGCCAAAGCCACTTCTTCAATCAAGTCCAAGACGCCAACTCTAAAGAAGACTGAAGCTTCGAAATCTTTAAAACCTTTTAAAGTTGTTGCAACAACTTCTGAACAAGTTGCAATAGCTGCTTTCTCTGTTCCATACGCCCATGTTCCAATTGCAACAACACCATCCAAAGCTGCAATAATTTTGATGGGAACTGAAGAAGATCCATCCATGGAGATTGTGCCATCCAAAGTAGAATATGAAATTCCAGAAGAACCTGAATGTTTTGAGGATGGTGATGATGATGAACCTGAGATTGAAGTGCCCGAACCATCAAAGGACAAGGGAAAAGTTGTTCAATCTGACACTCTTATTCAATCCGATACTCCTGAGAGATATGTTGTTTCTAAAGCCCATTCTACTTCGATTTATACCATTGTGAATAAAGCTTTGATGAAAGATTATGAAAAAAAACTTTTTAGGATGAAAGAAACTTCAATCTTGATTCATTTTAGCCCATAGGAATAGTCAAACTTCTTAAAGATCTTTAATGGATGAAATTTGTGACTGACTTTGAGGGGTATGTTCCTAGAATAGTCTAAGAATTCTATTGCAATATACGTAAAGATATGGCTGACCTAATGAGTCTTTTTTATCATAAAGTCTACGTTAGGGGGAATGTATATTATTTTTCTTTCTTGACTATTGTTGATTTCTTAGATATCCCCATAGTAGAAGTAGATGAGTATGAGAAAGTCTATGCAATTGACAATATGGCATCTAAATTACTTGGTGATATCATTGTTTGGCTGAATGATTCATATGCTTTGATATCTTATGAGCTGACCTACAAGTATTCTAGTCTGCACAGGATTGCTCAACATAAGTGGTGGCCAACAGCGCATCAACCCACCGTTGCCAAAAATTTTGCATGTCTGTTGTTTGATATTGGCACAGATTTTCATGTCAATCTTCCTCAGATTATTTTTAATGTGATTTATGATCTTCGAGGAGAAAGAAAGAAGAATCAGAAGCTGCCATTGTTAGAAATTCGGAAAAATAATTTCGAAAAATAATTTTACCAAAAATGATTTCCCCAATTTTGTAAATAATTCAAGAACGTAGTAGAATTGGTATTTTAAAATTTTTTTGAAACTTTGCAAAACATAACGTAGGATCGTCGATCTAACATAAATCAATTCATGGATCTTGATTTAGATAAAAGCTGGAAGTGCTTCACAACCATTGAGCCTTCACGTCTATTCTCTAGAGCCTGTTGAATGATCCGGTGTGTGGGCACCTTCTTGATTCCCAAGGAGAGATAAGCGGATGATCCGAAAGACACTCTTCCTTCTCCTTGATTGCACGTTTACGGCCATGGGTATCCCTCCCTCGGCGGTCATGAGCAAGCTCGGGAATGCTCTCGCGGTAGCTCGATTCTCTCACTCTTTTTCTCGTTCTCTCTATATTTCAAAAATCACAGTCTCTATGACTGTAGTAGGCATGTGGCTATAGTGTACAGACTTCAGAGAACTTTTCTCTTAAGTATTAGAGAGATGTAAACCCTAACGGGCTTATTGGGCTCAACTGACCATTCAATTAGTATTGGACTATGTGTGAACTAAACAGGGGACCTTATGGATCCAAATAATCTAAGCTCCAATAGGCCAACTACCCATAATTATAATCAACTCTTAATTATGATTGGGCCTTGTTCATTAATATTGGGCACTCCTTTATAGGCCTAATATTGCACTCTTAGACTAAATGTCATATATTTTCTGCGAAGCTAATTAACACTTTAATTAACTTGATCCATTTAGCATATACTATACCTGCAGATATACCTCCGATGCAATACCGTACTAGTGAGGTGAAATTACCGTATGACCCCTCTAGTACATATTTAACTTTGAGTTACCGTTTTTCATCTAATGGATAATAATTGACTACGGTATTTGTAACTGTCCATACAAACACAGTCAAATTCATAAAGTGAATACCTGGCACCTAGTTTTTTGGTATGAAAAAACTCAATGTGACATTATATACATGGTATCCAAATCATGAAGGGTGTTCTCGTCAATTCACAAATCTTATCTTCTAAGATACCGGAGTTCGAACCATATAATCTGTTAAGTCAGGCCACTCGTTTGTTATGACAGACGCTCAATTTGTAGAACTTTAAACAATCAGTAGAAAAATGTAAATAGGAGACACACAACTTTTTATCGTAGTTCAACTCAACCAAGTTGTGTCTACATCCACGGGACCTAGTCCAGCAAGCAAACAATCCACTAGAAATATGAACAGAGTATAAAGACAGATCTTATACAAGAATCTAGATCTCCCATCTAGTTTGTCGCCGATTTAGACTCTGATTTCCTTCGTGGATTTTGCTTCTTCAACCTTGTGCTGAACTCCCTTCAGCTGCAGTTGATGAGCTTCCCAGCTCCAGCAAGAATAAGCTGTCTCTTCTTGAAATCAGGTAACCATGGAGCTTCACATTCTCACCGAAATCAATGGTGGACTCTATGACAAAAGAACACTCTTAGAGCTAAACACTCAAAGCTCTAAGAGAAAGAGACTCGCTCATAAAGCAAGAAGGCCTCACCAAAATATCTTTCTGAAAGTAATGCTCAAAGACCTCAGAAAACGATCTGAACAGAAGCTTCCTATTTATATAGGAAAGTACATCGTGACTCAGCTGTAATGACAGTTGTCATCGCAGTGTCTAAACATGTAGTGACACAGATATAACACACAGACTCAGATCTAAAGGTGTCATCTTGATGTAACAATCAGGCATACTAATTTAACACACAAATATTTAACGGACTCAGATCTAAAGGTGTCATCTGGATTAAACAGTCACTCATACAGTTAGGACACACAAAGTCAAACTTTGCTTGAAAAGGTCAAACTTAAAGGTATCATCTTGATGACACAGGCTGAGACACAGTTTTGACAAATAAGAGCTCAATTCCCAACTTTTGACTATGGACATGTTAAGCTAATTGTCTAGACAGACATAACCCCAGACTTAACACCTAACCATTAAAACCAGTTTGAAGAAGAGCTTCAGAACTTCAGGCGCTTCAGTTGAATGCTTTGTCAAAATAGTCTTGGAGCACGATTACACAGAATAACAAATACATACACAAGACTGAAAATACAACTGAAATATAACTTTGAAATATTGTCCATTACATTGCAATAAGATCATAAGGTGCCAAACTAAATCGTGCACTAACAATCTCCCCCTTTTGGCATCCTTATGATCAAAACTCTCAAGGAACAAGAAATTAAATACCTAAAACAACTACAAGTCTTCCACATGAAGAAAACAGAAATATACCACAAGAAACACAAGGAGAAAAACACATAGCATAGTTCAAGACAATCTAAAATCAAACCAGAATAAGAACACAAAGAGAAAAACACAAATAACCACTACTCCCCCTTTTTGAACATAAAGGAGGCCAAAAATAGACATACGAAGAAAAAAAAGTACTAAGAAGATACAAGCCTGGATGACTTTCGGGTTGGCAGAGGAGGCTTGGCTGCATCTGATTTGTTCTTTTTCTTTGGAGGCTTCTAGGAACTAGAGCTTGTACCTGTTGTAGTTTGCAGAGGTGGTCGATTTTCCAGAAGAGTGTTCAGAGATGCATCAAAAACTGAACCAGATGCATCAGATTCACCAGTAGTAATGGATGCATTCTTGGTTCCGTCCACTGAAGTTGGAGTGGCTGTACTACGTTGAGGTTGCTCCCCCTAAGTGATGGGAGATACAGGCTCCCCCTGAGTAGCTACTAGCTCACCCAGAGCAGAGACATCAGGAACTGATAGTGGTGCATCTAGTACTGTTGGGTCAGGTTGAACAGGCTCCCCCTGAATTGTACCTAGAGTTGAAGTTGGAGCAGTGTTATCATCTGGCACAACAGTAGGATAGGTATTGCGAGGAATCTGAAGGTGAGTGAGCACGGTCTGAAGAAGACTCTCAAGTCCTGCCATTTTAGTAGCCATCTTCCGCTCAAATTGGGCAATCCTGTGTTTCATACTCTGTCTCTGTGCAGCCTCAGTTTTAGCAGCTTGAAGGGCTTCCTCACATTTTGCAAATAGCTTGTACTGCCAAGAATTTGACTTGATACCCAAGCTCTTCAATTCTTCCGAGACTGGTGGAGTAGTGGCAGCAGTAATACTTTATGCACTTTCACAGTGGCTCTGAAAGGTGTTCATGGTCAACTGAGTAGGCAGATTCATGGGTGCCTCATTCATAAATTCATCTGGAGAGTATCTGTTGATGAGGGCTTGTATGAAGCAGGGGTAAGGTAAAATTCGTGTTGTTGCTTCACTCTGACCACTAGCAACAATTGCATCAAACATCCACTTGGCCAAATCCACTGGTTTGTCAGTACCTAAAGCATAGATAAACTTGGCGTGTGCCTCACCCATAGACGAGGTGTGTTTCCTAGGAAACCAGTTGGTGTTTGCTATTTTGTAGAGCATTCTATATTTTAGGGTAAGACATGGAACAGGGATAGAATTCGATTGTGACCATTTAGAATGTTTATCATTCAACTCTGTGGCTATTATATCTAGATCAAACTCTCCAGTGTATAATCCATCAGTAGGTTCAAGACCAAGAAATTCTTCCATAACAGCAGGTGAAAATTCAACAATGTGACGTCAAAAATATACCTTAGAGAACATTAGATGATCAGGATCGTTGATTGATTTCCCAATATTAGCATAGAACTCCTGCACAACTGCTGGGCATAGAGGAGTTAAGTGCTACACTGTGTTGACCCATCCTCTTGCAGCAATCAACGTTAGTAGTCCCCATTCTTTGAAATCAGAGATCTTCACCTCCTTCTCGGGATAGACAGGACGTTTGCTCACAAACTTCTTATAATAAGATTGTAGATTCTCAGTATAAAAGGAGAAGTTGTGCGCTTTCTTCAATAGTGTCTTGATCTCGAGTGATGAAGGAGCTGTAATTCATGGTGTCTTCATTTTAGCTTTCCCTTTCTCTTTTGTTGAGGCTTCTTTCTTAGGAGTTGGCTTGGGAGAAGAAGAGAGCTTCGATTTAGCACCACCTGCTTGTGATTTCTTTGTCTGGGCTGGAGAAGAAATGGGCACTAGTTCATCAGGTATGTCAGAGCCTCTAATTGGTTTAACAGAGCCAGCAGTATGATCCGTGATCTCTGCATCCACGACCATTTTTGCTGGAATGGAAGGTTGAGTGTCTGAACCAGCAACTGGCTTGTCAGAACCCAGGACTTGTGTTGATTTGGAGGGTGGTTCTGCCTGAGAGATAAAACCAGCTTCTGCAGTGTTAGCACTTGACATGCCAACTGGAACACATGTGTCAGGAGGATTGTAAAAACCCTCTGGTATGCTGTCAGAACTAGGGTTTGAGTCCATTGTCTTCTTTGAAACTTTCTTAGAGGATTTCTTCTTGGATGCGACTGCTTTCCTCTTTTTCGACTGAGATTTAGCTGTTTCTGGAGGAATTTCAGAGGGCTAATTTTCAGGCCCTGATGGGTGTTCAGCCGAGGGAGCAGTAAGTCCCTCCAAAGGAGCTTGAACCTCTTCGATTTTGTCTACCATTAATGATGAAGCTGAAAAGAGAAGAAGGAGAAACACTAGCCACAAGCAGAGCTTAAGCGATGGTTAGGGAGACAGAAGAAGGAAGGCGGAGAGAGAAAAGAGAGAGGAATAAGAAGATGAACAGTAAGGATGAGAGAGAAATAGGCATCAAAATGAGCTAAATAGAATATTAAAACTTAAAACCTTAGGCTCCAAACCGAAAATAAGGACAAAGTAATCAAAAAATTCAAAATTCAAAAAATAATGGACCTCCCCTCCATTTTTTTTAATTTTTATTTTATTTTATTTTATTATTATTTTTTTAAATGTATTCAAAAATGACAACAAGCATACGAAATGAACAAAGACAAATGACAGTTGTGTTTGTGAAATCAAGCAGATGACCTGTTAAAACAGACACGATCAAATTTTGTGAAACAAAAACAAAAAAGCATTTAGACACCAGACAAGACATCCCCTGAGCATGATATGACAAATTTGTGAGTCGAACAAGTTTTGAGACAATTATTTTTAGGTAACTCATCCCATTGTAAAGCAAGAAAGAATTCATTTTGCATTGAATTTAGCCAGATCTATTAAGTAAAACCAAAGAACATTTATTGTGTATTTTTGCACTTCAAGGACTTTCACTTAACTCATGATATAGAGAATAAAAAAATAAATGAGTGTTTGTACAATGATCAAGTGTGTGGCAGAAATCAACAACTGATTATCCTTTCTAATTGAGGTCAATCACATGAGACTTGATGATTATCTTGAAGAGAATTAGTAGATATCATTGACCTTATTAACTCAACTTGATTACACATAGACAAGAGACTCATGTGCGTTGTGTGTGCATGTGGAACTACCAGATTTGGTTCTTGCTGCAGGCCACGCTTAGTGGTTCAATTTGTCTCTTTTTAATGACCACTCTTTGTGGTTAGACTTTTTCTTTGTGCACATTGGCACATGCATATTGGCTTTCCTGCACTACATCACTCCCTTTTCTTTTTTTTTAATTCTTGAAGGTAGGAAATCTCACCACTCTAAAGTAACCCAAATCAGTGGCTACACACATCCCAGAGAGTAGCCCTCTTCCTTAGTAGATCATCTAATACATAGGGGTCACTACGAATTAAATGATTACTCAAGGCTAGCTTTCACACCTGATGAGAGGTAGCCTTTTCTAATCTAGGTGCACACATGTCTCAAGTCTATATCGAACCTGTTTAGTCACAAGAGCTTAATATCTACTAAGTCTAGACAAGCTAAAACATTTTAGTTACAGTGACTGAGAACAATGAGTAAGGAGAATCTCACGTTGAAATTCATCTAATCAAGCAGAATCATAAGTGTTAGAACAGAAGTATCATAGTTCAGTCATCATTGGTTAATAGTCACTTGAACTACACAACACACACACACTAAGTATTCCCTGTTTTTACAAAAAATATAAGACTAAATCACACAATACAGGATGACAAACTCTCTAGGAAATGGAGCATACTCCAATAGCCTTGCGTAATGATTCAAATCTTGGGGCATCCAAGGCTTTCGTAAACAAGTCACCTAATTGTTTTTCTGTTTCATCATTTTCTATGCTCACCAATTTATGCTCAACTAGATCAGGAATGAAGTGATGTCTGATGTCTATATGCTTTGTCCTAGAGTGCTGAACAGGAATTTTTGAAATGTTTATAGCGCTTGTATAGTCACAAAAGATAGTCACAGTGTCAAGCTTGATTCCATAATCACTAAGTATTTGCTTCATCCAAAGGAGTTGAGTACAACAACTACCTGCTGCAATGTATTCGGCCTCAGCTATAGAGAGTGATATGGAATTCTACTTCTTACTGTGCCATGCAACAAGATTGTTTCCTAGGTAAAAGCATCCACCTGAAGTACTCTTCCTATCATCAAGGCTCCCTGCCTAATTAGCATCACAAAACCCTACAAGAAAAGGGTTAGTGTCTTTGGTCATCCAAATGCCAAAATCTGATGTGCCATTCACACATTTAAGGATCCTCTTCACAGCTACAAAATGTGACTCCTTAGGATCTGCCTGATATCGAGCACAAGCACCAACACTAAAACAAATATCAGGTCTACTAGCTATCAGATATAACAGGCTACCTATCATACTTCTAAACAGAGTATGATCAATGTTGATTCCTTTTTCATCTTTGCTCAACTTGATGTTTGTGCTCATTGGAGTTCTCATTGTCTTTGAGGTATCCAAACCAAACTTTTAAACAATGGAATTGGCATATTTTTCTTGTGAGATAAAAATGCCATTGTCATATTGTTTGATTTGAAGACCTAAAAATACATATAATTCTCCAACCATACTCATCTCAAATTCAGATTGCATTAGTTTAACAAAATCATGAGTATGCTTCTCATATGTTGAGCCAAAGATGGTATCATCTACATAAATTTGAGCACAAAGTATACCTGTTTCAAGCCTTTTGATAAACAATGTTTTATCTGACCCACCTCTATGATATCCTTTGTCAAGTAGAAAAGTGGTCAGCCTCTCATACCAAGCTTTTGGAGCTTGTTTCAGACCATACAGAGCCTTTTTGAGCTTGTATATATGATCTGGATGATGTGGATCCTCAAAACCTGCAGGTTGCTCTACATAGACATCTCCATTTAAAAATCCATTTAGAAAAGCACTTTTGACATCTATTTGATAGACTTTGAAATTTAACATACAAGCAACAGCTAGAAACAATCTAATAGATTCTAATCTAGCAACTGGTGCAAAAGTCTCATCAAAATCAATGCCTTCAACCTGCGTGTATCCTTGAGCAATAAGTCTAGCTTTATTTCTAACCATATTTTCAAACTTATTAGTTTCATTCTTAAAGATCCATTTTGTTCCTATGATGTTACTATCAGCTGGCCTAGGAACTAATGTCCACACATCATATCTAATGAATTGCTCAAGTTCTTCTTGCATAGCTAATATCCAATGTTCATCAACAAGAGCCTCTTTCACATTTTTTGGCTCACATTGTGACAGATAACAGATATGACTTACCTCACTCATGTGTCTTCTTCTAGTGACAAGAACATCACTAGGATCGCCAATGACTTTGTCCAGTGGATGAGTCTTTTGGATCCATGAAGGTGGTCCTCTCCTAGCCTCCTCTTGTTGAACATGTACCTGTTCACCACTTGTGTCACCTGAATCTGGAGTTCCAGCTGATGTGTCAGCTGTCTGAACACTTCTGTCACCTGTTTTGTCAGCATGGTTATCTTGTTCTTCTTGTGACAGATCAGTGATAGATTCTACCGAATCTTCTTGAGAAAATTCAAAAAAATCATCTTTATCATCAAAAACAACATTAATTGATTCCATAACTGTTTGAGTACGAATGTTGTATACTCTATAAGCTCTATTGTTGAGAACATATCCCACAAACATACACACCTTCATCACTTTTTGGATCAAATTTGCCTAAGTGTTCTCTATCATTAAGTACATAGCACTTTGATCCAAACACATGCAAGTAGTGAAGATTAGGTTTCTTACCCTTCCAAATCTCGTAGGGTGTTTGTCTTGTACCTGGTCTCAGATGCACACGGTTGCTGAGGTAGCAAGCTGTGTTTACAGCTTCAGCCCAAAGCTTTTTAGGAAGCTTCTTGCTATTCAACATAACTCTTGCCATTTCTTGAATGGTCCTGTTCTTTCTTTCGACCACCCCATTTTGCTCAGGTGTCTTGGGAGCTAAAAACTCATGTAAAATACCCAACTCATTGCAAAAGTTAGAATACAAGGTATTTTCAAATTCCTTCCCATGATCACTCCTAATTCTAACAACTTTTTTAATTTTGTATTGTTTTTCATTTTGCAATCTTATGACAAGATTTTTGAACACCTGAAAAGTGTCTGATTTTTCTCTAACAAAATTAACCCAAGTAAAATGAGAATAATCATCAACACACACATAAATGTGCCTCTTTCAAACTATGCTCTCAGTTTGAACCGGACCCATGAGATCCATATGCATGAGTTCCAAGTACCTACTTGTTACAAGGTGTTGAATTGATTTGTCTTGACTTCTTGTCTGCTTTCCTATTTGGCATGGTTTATAGATGGGCTTTTTGGGAAGTTGGAGCACAGGAACACCTCTTACAGCTTGGAGTTTGGTGATTTTGATCATGTCTCTGAAATTGAGATGACCAAGCTTTTGATGCCACAGTTCAGTTTCTGTCAGATCGGCTCTCAGACATGTTTTGACATTGCTGAGAGTGTAGCAATTGTCACTTGATCTGTGACCAGTCAATATGCATTCACCATGGCTGTTCATCACTTGGCAAGTCTTTTGATTGAATTGTACAGAGAGGTGGTCATCACACATTTGGCTGATACTGATCAGATTTGCCTTTAGACCTTCCACCAGCAAGACTTTTTTAAGATTTGGAAGTCCCTGCACATACTAGTTTCCAACACCAAGAACTTGGCCCTTTTTTCCATCACCAAAAGTAACAGATCCATTAGTATTCTCATGAAAATTAGACAGACATGATCTGTTTCCAGTCATATGTCATGAGCATCCACTATCAAAATACCAATTTTTTGAATTATATGCAACTAGTGAGGTGTGTGCTACATGACACTTGATTTGCTTAGGAATCCAAACTTGCTTTACCCTTTTTTCACATATTTCATTGTTTCTCATGGTTAACTTAGCTCCTTTTCTCAAAAAATTTAACAATTTATAACACTTTGGTCAAGTGTGACCTATTTTCCCACAGTATTAACAGATGGGTTTAAACTTTCTCACCTGAGAATGAGGCTTAGAACATTCACCAATGTCCAGCTTTAGTTTCCTTTGGAACCCAAAAGGATTGTACTGTAGTATTCCTTTTTGATAGATTGAGCTCTTACCTGTGTACCCCAGACCTGATTTGTCTATTAGAGTTTGTCCAACTCCAAGCATTTGACTTAATTTTTCTGATCCGTTCCTCAGATACAGAATCTTTGTGTTGGATTCATCAAGCTCCTTCTGAGTTTTGACAAGCTGATCCTGAGAACTCTGCAATCTTGCTCTCAATTCAGTAAGTATTTCTTCGTATGCTCTCTTTTCTTCCTTGAGACTACATATAAGAGCTTCTTGAACCCTGACTTTGTTAGCCATTCTCAACCACTGATCATACATATTTTGATAAGCATCTTGTTGATCACGATCTGAAAACTGGACTTCATTCACATCATTCGAGATGACTGTCAAGACATTGATCTCCCTTTTTGGATTTTGAGCAAATGCTACAAAATTGCTTGTTATATCAGGGTCCTTTTCTTGCTCTTCTGTTTCTTCTTCACTCTCACTCCAAGTAGCATTCATTGCATTTGCCTTTTTCTTGAGAGTATTTGCACACTCCACCTGAATGTGTCTGAAACCACCACACTCTCTGCATTGCACTCCTTTTCGCCTGTTACTGGAATCCCTGTCAAATCTGGTTTCACTATTGTTCACTCTAGGCTGAGCTGCGTTTTTTCCTGAACTTTGTTGACCAGAAACTACTCTCTTCATATTTTTCTTAAGAAACTTTGAGTAATTTCTGGTTAACATAGCTAAGGTTTCATCATCTAAATCTTTATCCCCTTCTATTGCCAGATCCTCCATCTCATCAGCTATCTTCAATGCTACACCAGAGCTTGTCTTCTTTTTATCTCAGACTTTGAAGTTCATCTCATAAGTTATCAAAGAACCCATGAGTTCATCAAAGTCAATATCCTCTAGCTTCCTGCACTCTTCGATAGCTACAACTTTTGATCTGAATCTTTTGGATAAAGATCTAAGAATTTTCTCAACCAACAAGGCATTAGAGTAAACCTTTCCTAAGGCAAAAGACTCATTAGAAATATCACAGATCTTAGAATGAAAATTTGAAATAGTCTCATCTTCGAGCATATGGAGATTTTCAAATTGACTTGTAAGCATCCTAAGTCTAGATTGTTTCATTGACTCAGTTCCTTGATTTTTCTTTTCAAGTTTTTTCTAAGCATGCTTAGCCACAGTACAATTTGAAATCATCTTGAATTGATGAACATTAATAGAGACCATAACTGCATTAATTCCTTTAGAGTTCCAATTAGCAGAATCATATTCAGTAGTTGACCATTTGTTTTTGGGTTTAAGAATTTCCTTACCCTGGTCATCGATTTCAACAGGAGGTGACCATTCGTACACAATGAAGGTCAAACTCTTTCATTAATGGACTTCAAGAAAGCTCTCATTCTAGCTTTCTAATATGTGTAATTTGATCCATCAAGCAAGGATGGTCTAAAAATAGATCCACCTTCTCTTAGCTGATCCATCTCTGCTATAAGATACAAAAATAGAGCACGATTTCCAAACAAAATAGAGTAACACGACTTATAAACCCAGAAATCTCACTGAATATAGTAAGCAATGCCTGCTCTGATACCAAATATTAAGTCAGGCTATTCGTTTGTCATAACAGACGCTCAATTTGCAGAACTTTAAACAATCAGTAGAAAAATGTAAAGAGGAGACATACAGCTTTTTATCGTGGTTCAACACAACCAAGTTGTGTCTACATCCACGAGACCTGGTCCAGCAAGCAAACAATCCACTAGAAATATGAACAGAGTACAAAGACAGGTCTTATACAAGAATCTAGATCTCCCATCTAGTTTGCCGCCGATTTGGACTCTGATTTCCTTCGTGGATTTTGCTTCTTCAACCTTGTGCTGAACTCCTTTCAGCTGCCATTGATGAGCTTCCCAGCTCCAGCAAGAACAACTTGTATCTTCTTGAAATCAGGTAGCCATGGAGCTCTACCCTCTCACCGGAATTAATGGTGGACTCTATGACAAAAGAACACTCTTAGAGCTAAACACTCAAAGCTCTAAGAGAAAGAGACTCGCTCATAAAGCAAGAAGGCCTCACCAAAATATCTTTCTGAAAGTAATGCTCAAAGACCTCAGAAAACGATCTGAACAGAAGCTTCCTATTTATATAGGAAAGTACATCGTGACTCAGCTGTAATGACAGTTTTCATCGTAATGTCTAAACATGCAGTGACATAGATATAACACACAGACTCAGATCTAAAGGTATCATCTTGATGTAACAATCAGGCACACTGATTTAATATACAAGTATTAAATGGACTCAGATCTGAAGGTGTCATCTGAATTAAATATTCACTCACACAGTTAGGACACACAAAGTCAAATTTTGCTTGAAAAGGTCAAATTTAAAGGTGTCATCTTGATGACACAGGCTGAGACACAGTTTTGACAAATAAGAGCTCAAATCCCAACTTCTGACTATGGACATGTTAAGCTAATTGTCTAAATAGACATAACCCCAGACTTAACACCTAACCATTGAAACCAGTTTGAAGAAGAGCTTCAGAACTTCAGGTGCTTCAATTGAATGCTTTGTCAAAACAGTCTTGGAGCACGATTACATAGAATAACAAATACATACACAAGACTGAAAATACAACTGAAATATAACTTTAAAATATTATCCATTACATTGCAATAAGATCATAAGGTGCTAAACTAAATCGTGCACTAACATAATCGGAACTAGTCCTTTAGTAAGTCAAAAAGATAAAACTTATGAAAGTATGTCCGACAATCATTAAGATTAAAGTAATCTTGCAATAGTGCTAGATTAATGAAAGATAGAGTATTGAGTTACGGCACTTAGCCTCAAATTCTATAGTGTTTCCGTCCGAAGTCAGTCACTTCGATGATTGGAGACTTCATCAATCCTGTTGAAATAGATAACATTACATTCTATGGCAAAATAAAGTATTCCATATTTATTTGCAGAATGTGAACTTTTAATTTAGACATAATGAAATAAAGAATTTAGCCTCCCATATGTGAACACTTCACATGAACAATTCTTTATTACTCATTATTAGTCATGGAAACTTTTAGACGTTTGCATAATAGAAAACGTAAACATCACATGTATATAATAGGGACATTATATGAAATTTATTAACAACAAATAGATAACATTTAAATCCAATAAACATTATTTAAAATGTCAAACAAAGAAACTACTTTCTAAGGCATATTCCCAACAATCTCCTACTTGCCCTTTAAAGCAGATGTGATATATCACGCAGTCCCATTCCTTCTAAGTGGTCCTCAAATACTTTGATTGCTAAAGATTTGGTAAACGGATCAGTAAGGTGATCTGTAAGGTTCTTGTACTAAGGCTATCTTACTCACTATAACGTCTCCCTATTAGGGTTAACACATAACAAAAGGTTGATTCTCTGGAGTATATTTTCATATCGAACATCCGAATTAATATATCTTACATAAGTTAGATCTTTCTCTAGAATAAACAAGCATATAGTTCCTATTTCTCTGAAGATACTTAAGGATACACTTGACTATAACTCTATGTTCAGGTTCTGGATTGGATTAGTAATAACTTACTATTCCAACAGCATAATAATTATCATACTATTGTGCTAACCGAATTCTTTTTGATGATTGTCATCCTATATCATTCTCAATTATTAGTATATCATCAATATATATAAACCAGAAAAATCACTTTGCTGTCCTGAATCTTTTATAGATACAAGATTCGTCTATGTATCGATCAAATCAATAAATTCTAGACAAATGCTTATAAATTAGATCTCTAAAGTTTCACAAACTTTACTTTCTTGGCCTTTTTCAATGAATCCTTCTGGCTGTATTTTTTAGATACAATCGTCAAAATTGCTATTCAGGAAAGCTATCTTGACATCCATTTATTATATCTCATAATCAAGAGATACGACTATGGAAAAGAGTATATCAATAGACTTGATCATAACAACAGAATAGACATTCTTTCTGTATATAATCCTTTTGTAACTAACTTGCCTTGAAAGTCTTTACTTTTCCGTCTATTTCTTTTTTTTTTATAGACTAATTTACATCGAAAAGGTTTTACCCCTCCAGGTAGATCTATAGGATACCAAATTCTATTACAGTACATAGACTCTAATATAGATTCTATTACCTTTTGCCAAAAATCTATATCAACATCATCTATTTCCTCTTAGTAGATAAAGTAATCAGATTCTAGTTTATAGGACTCTTCTATTTCTAAATATCTACTAGATTGTCTCAGAATCCGATATATGTTGATCTTATAGTGATTTATCCTTCCTAAGTGCTTACTCTAATCTATCTTTCATAGATAGGCTGATTACATCATCAGTTAGCTCCTCAAGAAATAACTTACTTTGGGGTTGTAATAATGAATAATTGAACAACAGCTTAATCATAGCCAAAAGTTTTCATTGTCTGTGAGATATTCTTAAGAATTCTCTATAGAGGTATTCAACGCTTCGATCCAATCGATGCGTCTTTATACTTTTCCTAATTGCTTTTTGGTTTCCGTTTTTAATTCTTTGAACTTTTCGAAAGAATTCAATTAGCAATAACATTAGGAAAACATAATAAAATTTTGAATAATCATTCATTATGCTATATTCAAAACCTCATTGGACTTGAATGCCCAAGGACCTGCAGCAATACGTACTATTTTTAAAACATTCTTGTACTCTTAGGTCTTTTCTAACAAAGGACCTTTTAGTCATTTTACATTCCAGATAAGATTCGCAGATTGGTGAATGTATGGCTTCTAATAAGTTTAGATGCCTATCCTTAACCAATTTTTGGATCATATTTAGGTTAATATAACCGAAGTACAAATATATTTTATTCTTAGTACTTACTCACTTTCTTATGATTAGATTTATCATATTCAATCTCATCATTATTAGTATCATACAATGAGAATAATATAAGCTAAAAAGAATGTCATTTTATGCAATTAAGAATATTATTCTTTCACATGGGATCTTTGTCGTTAAGACAAACAGAATAATATTGTTTCATCAAATATGAAATAAAAATCAAATTTCTCTTAATTGCTTGACAATTTTTATGTTCTAATTCGTAAATTCATCAAACATGAATTTAAATATTTCTCATTTTATGTATATACACTATAGCTATTGTAGTCCTTACTCTTAGTGAGCTTGTCTTCACTAAACCCCTTGGTTTCCTAGAACCCTTTGCAACAGACATGCAAATATGGTTAATGATTCTTGAATCCTATCCAAGATTCATTAAGTCATCCACTAAAATCAGTTAATGAACAATAAACTGTTATTAACTTCCAATCAAGTATTGTATAGGTATCCCTAACAATTTTCTTTCAATATCCATTAGTGCTATATAGGAAATATTTTCCTTTTAGCTAGGGATTAGAAAATTCACCTTTAGCTACTTTAGCTTGGTGAAGATGTTCATTAGGTATCTCATTGAGATTTAGCATAATATTGTAGTGATTTGAATTCCTTTTTGTAACATATTAGACATCATATGTCAATATGTATTAATGTATTATCTAGGAATTCTCCCACTATATATATACTTTATTTTTCTTCACTAGTCTCACCAGTGAATGTGGACGAATATATTACAGTAAAAACTTAATAACTTATCAGCCATAAGCACTAAATCTGGGTTATATTAATCTAGACAATATAATCTAATCATACAAGTTATGTGAGTGTGAGTACAGCGGGTAAAAGAATTAAAGACATATCTATTTGAATGAAAATAAATTAATCCATATAATAGCAAATATCATACAACAAATATTTTGAATAATTAACATAATGTAAAATAAAATCTACAATATGCAAGTGAAGTATCCCTAGAACTATCACTAATATTCATGGTAATTCAACTTTCCATTAATTACAAGCCTCCTACGGGAAGTCATGCAATTAACAAGTCAAACTGAAACAATTTCATTTAGAAAATAAGATTAATATCTCATATCCCATATTTCTAACTACCATTTAATTTAGTCCTCTACTCTACTAACAAGAACTCCTACGGGAGGATATCAGTATTTCGAGTTGAGTGTGTAACCATCGTTTCAGTAATTAAGCTTTCTATATAAGACCGTCTCCTACGGTGATTGGCCTCATATAGTCCACTTAATACCTTATCCTAAGAAATTCATTTCCAGTACTACCCGAACGAAAACCCTCCTATGAGAGCTTAGCAAGATTCTGAAGCGAGGCTCATCTTAGTACATAATGAACTAACAATGGAGACCGTAGGTATCTCATACCTTCTCCCGCTCAATATTTTACAATTAGGGATTTAATGATTTTACCCAATTATCTAACTTACTTAGTAACCTAAAATCAATTATGTAAGTATGTTCATATTTTGCATGTAAGTAGCTCTACTATCCTTTATGATATGTTACTAAGATCATGTAATTAAATACTCTATATAGAATATGCATTCAATATTATTCATATAATAATCAAGTATTAGTAGAATTTAATAAAATAGATAAATTAATGATTATCAATCATTCTAGCATTTATTATTATTTAATAATTGAACAACCTTTTCACAAAAGATATTATTAAATAATAACTTGAGAGATAATATTCAAGTTTAAATAATTAAGATTTTCGCAAAATCTGATTAATTTAATTAAAAGATTTAATCCAAATTAAATCTCCTTGAATATTTCAAAATTCGAATTCAAGTTTTGAATTTAAATTTTGAATTATAAATTTAATTATCTCATAATTAAAATATCTCTCACTTATTACATTTTCAAATTTGAAATTATCTCATAATTTTCAAATCACTATTTTAATCTCATTAAAATAAAAGTAAACTTTCAATTTAAATTTAAATTGGATAATATAGATATTTACTAATTAAAATCTTCACAAGATTTAAATTAGATATGTAGATGATTTAATCAAATTAAATCTCTATAAATAACTATTAATTTAAATTTAACTTTTTAATTCCAAATCTCAAATTAATTATAACATAATTAGTATTAATTATGTAAAAGATTTAATCACATTATTCTATTAGATTTCTAGATTTAAATTCAACATTTGAATTTCAAATCTTTAAATTAATTATTACATAACTGATATAGATAATCTTTTGAAAATTTAGTCTTATTAAATTTTTTAGATTATCTCTTGATTTAAATACAACATTTAAATTTCAAATCATAAATTAATTATCAAATAATTAGTATAGTAATATTATCCAATCATATAAATTTAAATTTAGATTTATCTCATAATATCTAATCATCATTTTTAATCACATTAAAAATAAATAGAAAGTTCAAAATTTAGCCAAATCCGAAATTATCTCATAATTTCTAATTATTCATTTTAATCTGATTAAAGTAAACTACTAACTTTAAATTCAAATTCATATAGATTTGGGTAGATAAGATATTCTATCTAAGTTTAATTTGAAATCTTCATAAGTTTCAAATTTAAATAGTAGAAGATTTAACTATTTAAATCTCCTTGAATATCTCTAAATTTGAATTCAAATCAAATTCAAATTCAAATTAATAACTAATTATCACATAAATAGTTTAGGAAATATCTAACCAAAATTTGAATTTGAAAAGTTTAAATATTATCACATAATATCTAATTAATAATTTCCTATTTATTTAAATTAATTATCTCATATTTAATTTAAATAATCATTATTTGATAATGATAGCTAACAGGATTTGATTTCCTTAAATTATGGGATCTTATCCGTATTTAAATTTGAAATCAAATTTATTTAAATATGTGATCCTATCCATATTTAAATAGTCATTTAAATTTCCTTAAATCAAGTGATCTTATCCTTAATTTAAATTTAGATATTTAAATTTCAAAATTAGAGAATATAGGATTTTCTAATAGAATCTTATCTTAAAATTTAAATTTTAAAAATTAGTTAAGGTAACTAATTTAAATTTCCTAATTTATCTCTAATTTGAAATTCAAATAAGGAAATTTAAAATAAGAAATTATCTAAAATGGATAATCTGACGTCAACGGCATCGGAATGCCGATCGGAACGCCGGAGCGGGATCCGTCGGAAAGATGACGGCCTCGGGCACCACACAGCCATGCATGGGATAAATCTCATGCGTCCACGTGCTCGCTTCGCCCATGTGGCAACCATGTAAGACAGCACCTGTATGGCCACGCATGGGACAAATCCCATACGTCCACGTACTTGCGAACCGCCCATGCGGCCATCATGCAAGACGGCACCTGCATGGCCACGCATGGGACAGATCCCATGCGTCCACGTGTTCGCGAAGTGCCCATGCAGTCACCATGCAAGATGGCACCTACGCGCCTCACCGAAGGGAGGCGAAGCCCAGACGGCCACCGGAGCAGGACGAAGCCCACGCAACTACAGGAGTGAGGCAACACCCGTGCGACTAGCACACGGGGTGCCACCCGCACGGCCACAGGAGTGGTGCAACACCCGCATGGCTAGCGCACGAGGTGCTACCTACATGGCCAGCGCATGGGGTTGCTTCCTTGCGGCCAGCTAGCGGGTTTCCCTGCCGCGGCACACATGGGCAATGCGCATGACTCTTAGCCATGCGCTGCCTTGTAGCTTTTTCGACTCCAAAAAAATTCGTAACTTAATTGTTAAACAGTTTTTCTCAAAAACTATAACACAATTAGAGATCTAGAGACTTTCTACATACAGTTTTATCAAGAATATAAAACATAAACATATAGAAAATCAAGAACATGCTAGAATCATAATCAAAAACGAAAAACACATGATCATAAACTCATAGTAATATCTAACTGATTTTCATTTAAGCTCATTAAATCAATCAATTATCATATACAATAGAGCATACTCATAAACATGACCAAGACAAAATATAACCGCAGAGATCATCATGGAAATCAAAGATCATCAAACGAAAGAGAATTAACATGAACAAGATATGCTAGTTCATCGAAAACATTTGCTCTGGTACCAATTGCTGGAAATTCTGAAAAATAATTTCGAAAAACGATTTTACCGAAAATAATTTCCACAGTTTTGTAAATAATTCAAGAACGCATCCGAATTGGTATTTTAAATTTTTCTTGAAACTTTATAAAACATAACGTAGGATCGTTGATCTAACATAAATCAATTCATGGATCTCGGTTTAAATAAAACCTGGAAGTGTTTTACAACCATTGAGCCTTCCCGTCTATTCTCTAAAGCCCGTTGAGTGATCCGCTGTGTGGGAACCTTCTTGATTTCCTACGAGAGATGAGCGGTTGATCTGGAAGACGCTCTTCCTTCTTCTTGATTGCACGTTTACGGCCATGGGTATCTCTCCCTTGGCACCCATGAACGAGCTCGAGATTGCTCCCCCGGTAGCTCGATTCTTTCACTCTTTTTCTCTTTCTCTCTGTATTTCGAAAATCACAGTCTCTATGACTGTAGCAGGCGTGTGGCTACAGTGTACAGGCTGAGAAAATTTCTCCTAAGTATTAGAGAGATGTAAACCCTAATGGGCTTATTGGGCTCAACTAACCATTCAATTAGTATTGTGCTATATGTGAGCTAGACAGGGGACCTTATGGATCCAAATAGTCTAAGCTCCAATGGGCCAACTAGCCACAATCATAATAAACTCTTAAAGCCTTGTCCATTAATATTGGGGCACTCCACTATAGGCCCAATATTGCACTCTTAAACTAAATGTCATGTATTTTCTGTGAAACTAGTTAACACTTTAATTAACTTGATCCATTTAGCATATACTATACATGCAGATATATTTCTGATGTAATGCCATACTAGTGAGATAAAATTACAGTATTACCCCTCTAGTACATATTTACCTTTGAGTTATTATTTTTCATCTAATGGATAATAATTGACTACGGTGTTTGTAACTGTCCATACAAACACAGTCAAATTCACAAAGTGAATACCTGGCACCTGGTTTTTTAGCCAGGTTTTTTATTATCCAAGTCCTTGAAAAAACTCAATGTGACATTATACGCATGGTATCAAAATCATGAAGGGCGTTCTCGTCAGTTCACAAATCTTATCTTCCAAGATACTAGAGTTCGAACCATATAATCGGAACTAGTCCTTTAGTAGGTCAAAAAGATGAAACTCATGAAAGCAAGTCCGACAATAGCTAGGATTAAGGTAATCCTGCAATAGTGCTAGATTAGTGAAAGATAGAATATTGAGTTACGGCACTTAATCTCAAATTCTATTTTCACTTGGTCCAGTTCAATGCACTTATAACTTTCTTATAATACACTAGTATTTCTATCCGAAGTCAGACACTTCGATGATTGAAGATTTCATCAATCCCATGGAAATAGACAACACTACATTCTATGGCAAAATAAAGATTCTTTCTTTATTTGCAGAATGTGAACTTTTAATTTAGACATAATGAAATAAAGAATTTAGTCTCCCACATGTGAACATTTCACAGGAACAATTCTTTATTACTTATTATTAGTTATGGAAACTTTTAGACGTTTGCATAATAGAAAACATGAGCAACACATGTATATAATAGGGACATAACATGGAATTTATTAACAATAAATAGATAACACTTAAATCCAATAAATATTGTTTAAAATACTAAATAAAGAAACTACTTTCTGGAGTATATTCCCAACAGCCATTTCCTACTATCTCTTACAGGTTGAAGGGCAAAGAAGTTGCTGAACCACCTGCTTCAACAAATGCCAAATCTAAGAAGAAGACAGTTGTTGCCAAGAAGTCTTCACCTGTTACAGTACCTTCTGTTCTGGTGTCTCAAGAGTCTATGGAGCTGGAGAATCTGAAAGCTGATTAGGTCAAGCAGACTGAGCGACTGGAGGCCATTTAAAAAGTACAAAAAAAGATTCTTAAAAGGTTGACAGCCGCCTTTGCTGCTCTATCGGTGGTTGCTCCTCATCCTTCTGGATTTTTCCAACCTGATGTACCGACTTCTCCACCTGTTGCAACAAGTCCAAATAAGCAAGCCAAGAAACGATACAAGGAGACGTAGCTTTGATCTTTGTATTTGCTTTGCAGGAACTTGCTACATGGAGCTTTCATTCTTTTGTTTCCAAAAATTTGTTTTTATTTGTTTTGGCTTTAAGACTTAATGTTTGTTTAGTTATTTTGATACTTTGGCCCTCTTTTGACAAAAAGGAGGAGATCGTGAGAATTTTCTGGATATTTATTTGGAGATCATGACATCATATTTTGTTTACAGATCATGAGATTTTATTTTTAGGGGGAGCTTTCTATGATTTATATCACATTCTTTGTATTGTGATTTTGAGGGTGACCTATTTATTTTTGATGAGAAAATTTAATCATTTGTTTTGCAGGCTTTTATACTTGAGTTATTTATCTCCTTTCTCATGTTGATTTTGCCAAAAAGATGCTAAAAGGGAGATTGTTAAGTACAAAAATTTGGCATTCTAAATGGCAAAGTTTTGAGAACTCAAATTGATAAAAGACATAGAGATATTGTTACAACAAATTTGAAGTTGTTACAATAAGTCTGAAATTGTTACAACAAGTGTTGTTCTATAACAAACGAAACTTACAGTTTACTTTATATGAAAACCTTCTAGAATGTGCCTAAATGTGCTTTGTTTCTATATTTGATGATTCTGGCGATAATATTGGTAAAATATAAATGGAATTTCTTGTGTAGCTGTTTTCGATATTTTTCTATCAATTTTCAATCAGTTCCTTTTATATTTACCATATATGTCATTGATTATTTCCTCATTCTTTTGTTCTTGATTGATATCTGATTGCCTCTTATTAATCGATGAATTTGGACAGGTTTCTGAAGTGAATTCATAAGGATTTTCGTCCTTAATTATTGCTAGATATTTTCTCATCAATTAATTAATTTCTATTAGTTAATTGATTTGATTTTGCTGAGTTGTTGTGATCAGATTTTTTGATCTATTGCAACAACTCTGGATATTTAAGAAAAGATTAGTTAATTTTCTTAAATCTTAGTATTTGATTAATATTAATTGAGATACGATTTTCTAGGTTAATTATCAATCTTTGGCAAGTTAATTGAAGAATTCTAGCTAGCAAATCGTGTCCAAATCATATCCAAAGAGCAATCATGAATCTGGACATATTTCTAGTAATTGTTCAGAAAGTTATTGCAATATTTATGGAAAGATTTTGATTTTGTTATTAATTCTTTTCTTATTTAATTTCAGCCAATTCACACCACAATGGATGACCATGGAGGCCGAAATTCACCTATAAAAGCTCTACTACTCCAAAAAAGTTTGTATGTACTTTATTGAGAAAGCTTTTATTTGTAAGGCATAGAGCATATTCAATTACCGTTGAAAGACTTAGAGAGCTTTAGGGTTTTCTAGGTACTTTGTTTGAGTGCATCTTATTCTTTGAGGGGATGAACAATACGTCTTCGGGAGAAGACAGATCTGGACCACTGAAGGGAGTTTATGCGCGAAGGATCAACATGACGAAGGAAGCTCGCTAAACAAGATTGGTGGAATCATTACAACACATTATGACAATTAAAAAGAGGGAGTCTTTTATTGCATTAGTCAATCAATATTTGTGATTTTTATATTTTACTAATTTGTTTAATCTCTGGGCGTGTCTCGTAGAGTAAGAGAGGTCTGAACTATGTTAAAAATGTCTTGTATTCATTCTTAATTTTTCTGTTATTGTTACAACATATGTACTTATCGTTGTAACAACTTTTCATACACGTGTTACAACATAATTAATTAATTATTAAATTAATCAATTAATTAATTATTTGGTAATACCTAAAACAGATCTTTCAGGTTGAACCATATTCTATGCCTCAGTATATTAAAGAATAATGCAGATCATCTTCAACAAATCAAATGCTTAAGAAACTTTTAAAAGGTCACATGGTTTTTAGAAAGTAACGTTATCTTCTAACTTGGGCATTAGTTTGCTAGAACTGATGCACAAGAGGCCTTTGGGACACTTGACTTTTAAAAATGCCTTTTGAGTTGCACAACTTGGGTGTTGGTTCCACTGAAATTGATACGTTAGGCAAACTATGCTTGAAAACCCGACATGAAAATGAAAGCTCTCATATCGAGTGCTAAAAAATATAGAGTAGTTATTTTTGTCTGACGATTGTTTAGGGATGTAAATGAGGCAGGACACAAAGGGGTGGGGGCTGTCTCAATAAAAAAACTTATATTAATACCATAATATATAATTATTATTCTACATGCTAATACCATAATCTTGTGTTAATTATATGTATAAGTTTTTTAAATTGTCATTAATTATTTATTTATAATATGTATATCAATTATAAAAATTTATATTAATTAAAATATATAAGTATACATGGCCGGTTCGGGCAGGAATTCACTCCACCATCCCCGCCCTGGGGATGGTTTCCTATCCACGTCGTCGATAACACTCCTCGAACCCGCCCCATTATATGCAGGTCTCTAGGACCTGCCTCTGTAGAGAAAATTGACATCCCTACTACTGTTCTTTAGATCTAGCCTTGCCCATTGTAACATCCTTTTTCTAGCCCAAAAGAGATTCTCTGTCTTCTTGTTTGCAAGTATACCACTAAATTTTCAAATTTGCAAGTTTGAAGCCAAAAATTGAGGTATAAAGTGACACTTGAAATAGTAAGTAGTTAACACTAGCATTTTCTTGCGATGGTGCTAATCAAGCATGTCACGAGTGGACTTCACTTGGTTTTTAATGGGCAAGACTATTCTACTCTCCATTTGAGCTCTAAGTTGCTAATTCGTGAAAATTTAGATAATTTCACAGAGAATTTTTCGAATCTTAGAAACCATTTTTGTACATATATTTTTATAGTAGCGATATTTTTTGAGTAATATTGGAGCTCTAAGTTGCTAATTCGTGGAAATTTAGATAACTTCACAGATAATTTTTCGAATCTAAAAAAGCTTTCTTGTACTTATATTTTTATAGTATGGATAATTTTTGAGTAATGTTGTTCGAAATTAATTAGTTTAGAGGGCTTCTTACAGAAATCTAGGCCCACAGTATAAAAAAATTAAAAAATTCTGGATGGGTTGAAACTTTTGAGAAATTCTGCATTTATTTCAGAAAGAGGAAATTAGACATTATACGGTAATTTAGAAAAAATTTGAAAAATATGGTGGTTTAAGTTTTTTTAAAGTGCGGTACAGTTTTTATTAGATAAATACCATTTTCTAAAAACTATTTAGAAAAATACCATTTTTAAAAATAGTAACTAGTTTCTGGTAACTAGTTTCTAGTAACTAAAGATATTTATAACTGGTATATAACTGATAACTAGTAACCAGTAACAAGTTTCCAGAAATCGATAACCAGTAACTATTTTAAAAAATGGTATTTTTCTAAATATTTTTTAAAAAGTGATATTTTTCTAATAAAAACCGTATGAAAATTTGAAAAAAGTTTGAGTTCCATATTTTTGTAATTCTTTTAGTTTTTTAATGTAAAAGTGATAGAAACCCAAATAATACCATTCTATAAAATATTTAAAAAAAATATTTTTTAAAATTTAGTATTTTTTAAAGGTACATGAGGTAACTAATCAAGTTACTTAAGATAATCAAGAGTAACTTGAGGTTTATTTCAAGTAATTAACCAATTACCTTGGGTATTTCATCAATAAGTAAAACGTGATATTTTTCTAAATATGTTTAAAAGTGGTATTTTTCTAAATAATTCTGGGATTTTCCAAAAACTTTGAGAATCTAGGATTGTTCAATTTTTCTAAAAACTTTATCATATAAGTTCTAATTTGAGGAAATTTGATTGTTTATGGCAATTCTTTAAAAAAAATGAAAATCTCAGATTTTGAAATTATTTGAAAAATCTCGGATTTTAATTAGAAAAACACCAATTTAAAAATATTAGGAAAATTCCACTTTTTATTAACTGATGAGATACTTAAGGTAACCGGTCAAGTTACGTAAGGTAACTTAATTAGTTACTTCAAGTAACTAGATTGGTTACCTTGAGTATCATTGAAAAATACCAATTCAAAGAAAAAATGGTAGTTTCTAAATATTTATTAAAAGTGTTATTTCTACAAAAATTTTAAAAAGTGGTATTTTTCTAATTAAAATGTGAGATTTTTCAAAAAATTCAACCCATCTAGGATTTTTCAATTTCAGTATTCTACGTTTTGAATTTCTCATGAAGTGATATACTTTTTGGATCCACTTGAATATCCTCGTCGAAAAGATGCAAAAGGTCTCATGAAAGTGTAAGTTTGAATGACCTTTTAAAATTAATGAGTATGTTAAATATAATGTTATATGTTTGTTTAACATACTTTTGTTTTATAGGGCTTATCGGTTACTTAACTCAAGTATTGGGAGACACGGTAAAAAAGTGATAGGGGGTCAAAAATGACCTGAAATTGGGCCTCTATCACGTCGCTTTCTGTACAAGCGACATGGTAGGCTACCATATCACGTCACTTACAAAGCGAAAAGTGGTATGATGCGGGCTATCACATCACTTGTTTTCATGTCGTTCATGAGGCGATGTAGTTTTTCTACCACGTTGTCCTACAAATAACGTGGAAAATGATTTCTGTGGTAGTGAAATCATTTTTGTAGTACTTGTATCCCTTAATTTATAGTGATGCCACGACTCAATATGGATTTTTATCATTAAAAACTTAAATTAAATCTGGACTATGTGTGCACTAAAATATTAAACAATGTAAACACATATTTGAGAATTCTCACGATAGTACATATTGTTTAGATTTCTGAAATATAGACAAATTTTCTTGTTAATTTACCTGACGCTTCTTTAGCGAATATCAGTTACGACTGGATTTTTAAAGGTAAAAAATATATGGATCTACATGTTTGATAGTATCTAACGAGAATCAAATTCATATCATTCTTTAGAAATAAGATTTTAGGTCCATATGTTTACTCCGTAGCCACCCATTGTGCACGGCACATGCATGTTGAGTTCTCTTCAACTTGAGAGGCGTTGTTGATTGGAAAAGATTGCCACGAAAAAGAGAGTCAAGTACTTAACTAAATTCGGAGACTAGTTTTCTATTTGATAATAAATTCAGGTAAGTATACTTATTCGATAACAAATTCAAAAGGAAATCACACCGAAAAATTCTAAAATAAATAGCTAGAAAAGACAAGCATTTTACTCGAATAATAATATGGACACATGTTATTATGTTTAATAACACTCGAAAGAGTATATATATATATATATATATATATATATAGTCCTCTCTAGTTCTTGCACTGAAAATTGCAAAGACATGCGCTATAAATGTTTGGTCCAGGGCTATAACAAATACCACACCCGGCAAAATCTCCAGGAAATTTCTCAGCACATTTTGCATTACAACACTCTTCATTGCAACGCTGGCTGCATGGACCTATACCGACAGTGCACGTTTTCCCTTTCGGCGGTGGGGGCGGCAGCGGCGTGGTTGGTGAGCCGCATTGGTAGTAGCATTTGCACTTACTCGTGGTGGCGTCGCAGGAGGACTGACCGCCAGCGTGTTTGCTTTCGCATCTTGTTTGGCACTGCGGATCGCATCCATCCAGATACTCCGAGCAAAGATCTCCCTTTACCATTTCAAAAAGTACTACAAATATAACAAATCAAATCATTGGCTTTGGTATTTTATATGAGTACTGATGTTATAAACATGTCAACCTTAGTACTTGGGGGATGTACGTACTTAGTGTTGTTCACTATGTTTAGTCTTTATTAAGTGGGAAAATGTAGGGAAAAAAAAGAAATAGAAATAGTATTTATGTTATAAACAGATACACCCAACTTCTGGAGACAACGTATAGGTAGATATATTTGTAAATGTATCTGTAGATAATAGACATCAGATTCATATAATTTGATACTTTCTATGTACGGCCCCGTCCAAATATGCCAGTTTAGGCAAAACAAAAGTGTTTCACATTTACCACCGATGGTGGTGGCTTCGTATTAGAGTGTCGCCTTGGAGGTCTGCTATGGGGTCAGGAGTTCGAGTCCCCGTAAGTACAGGTTGAACTCAGCGCATGAGTGTTTTCTGTTTCCCACTACATGATTGACCTACCAGAATCACCTTTTCATGGTTTATGCTTCGTTATTTGATGATAAATTAAAGAGAGCCAAATGCATGCCTTAATTTTGTTTTATCAATTGATAAGTTAATTAGCAAATCAATTATGACAAATTAAATATATTGATGTCCAAGTATGAAAAAAAAAAGTAAATAAATAAATAACTACTTAAGAAAACAGTGTACCTACCTGCAGATGAGGATGTCAATACAAAAAGAAGAAGAAGTGTGTAACGAACTTGGGAGGCCTTAATGGTCATTTTCATATATATCTTGTTCAATAGTTTTTGCACTGATAAAAGTATTGAAATTTGGGTTGTATTTATATCTCAAGGAGAAAAGTAGAAAATAGTACATTCACAATATTTTCCTTAATTTTAATGAGGCCGCCTTTCTGAGAAGGTAGTAAAAGCATATCTCCTTTAGACTATCAATGATATGACCAATTAGTTACAATGAATGTTAGGAGATTTTCTAGATTTTCTCTGAGATAATATCATTTTTGTACCCTATATTTTAGCTCTTTGTTTGATTTATACCATTAGTTTTGATCATTATCAATATTAACCATCTAATTTTTAGTTTGTTTTAAATTTATACATTCTTTTGATTAGACCTAAATAAAGGAGAAATTAGAAAATATACGGTATTTCTGAAAAAAATTAGAAAAATACGGTGCTTTTGTATTTTTCACGGTGCAGTACGGTTTTTATTAGAAAAATACTATTTTTTAAAAAAATATTTATAAAAGTACCATTTTTTAAAATAGTAACTAGTTTCTAGTAACCAGTTTCCAGAAACCGGTAACTAGTAATCGAAGATATTTATAACTGGTACATAACTGGTCACCAGTTTCTAGTAACCAGTTTCCAGAAACCGGTAACCAATTTCTATTTTAAAAATGATAATTTTCTAAATATTTTTTAAAAAGTGATATTTCCCTAATTAAAACCGTACAAAAATTGAAAAAAACCCTAACTTCTGTATTTTTGTAATTTTTTTTAGTTTTTGTAAGTATAAGTGTTAGAAACCCCTAAATTTAAGCAGTAAGTTTACCTAAATACCTCCCATGAATAGTGAAATAATATATTTAAAACAAATAAAACTTATAGACTATCAATATTTTTCTAAAATATTCTAAACCTCCGAATTAAAAATTTTAGAAGAAAAATAACTAAAAACAATAACTCCTCATCAATTAAACCAGAACTCAAAAACTCAAAATTTTCTAACACAAATTAATTCAAATCAAAATAGGGAAGAATCACTCAATAGAACCCAAATTTCCCTCCGGACTCCTTCCCCTCTCTCTAACTTTACCTTACTCCCTCTTTCATCGTCTTTCTCTCTCTCTCTCTCCCATTACTCAACGAATGTTTGTTTTCTCATCTACTTTTCGTTCTATGTTGAGAAAATACCATACATAAAACCCACAATTAGAACACCACCAAAAACAAATGCTTGTTCGCAACTCAAATATCCACACAGACACCAAATATATATACACACATACCCTTGACCTACAAACTAAAAAAGATTGATGGGGTTGGGCTTGGGGGTGGTGTGGCATGCGGATTGGTGGTGCAGCGGAGAGAGGGTAGAGCAATGCGGCTAGTGGAGAGTTTTGTTACAGTTGAGTAGAGCCGTGAGCACCTGGGTCAGATTGGGGTCGAAGGTTTCATGGACATATTCACTAGATCTGACCTAGGATGTAGGCTCTTGGGCAAGGACAGCAGATGTCGTGCTTGGAGGGGGGAGAGAGAAAGAGAGACAATCTATAGCCAATAATTTTAATTTTGCGCAAATCTAAAAATCAAAATTAAATAAGAATCAGAACTGTAAAAACCCATTTTTAAAAGGGGAAAAATGGTCTTTTCACCAGATTTAAAAAAAATCAGATTATATATATATAAGTCACACTCTTTCTCCTTTTTTCTCTCTCCCTCCCGTGGCTCACTCTCTCTCTCTCTCTGTTTCTCTCTTGGCCGAAGGAAAAAAGAGGCCGCAGCTTGCCTCCGGCCACCGTCTGCTGCCCCAGCCCACCGGCGTCGACTCGCCAGGCCACAACGAAGCTCCGCCGCCCTTTGCCAGTCGCTGCCGCCGCCTGGTTCGCCGGAAAACTCCATAGAAGCCGTCAATGGCTATTTCGGATTTTTGGCCACCAGTGAAGATTCCGGCTACTATTTGACCCCATACAGGTCCTGTTGGATTCGTATCGTCACAAGGATCGTCAAGGTATATATATCTCAACCCCATACTGTCCGAATCAAAAGATGCCATTTTTAGGTATTTTGAGTTTAAGCTTAATCTCTTTAATCCTGCCATTGGATTGTGTTTTTGACTTCATTTTTGGAATGTACTCAGAAAATGGAGAAGTTTGATATATATATATTGTGTTGTTTTGTGATCGATACAAAAATCAAGATCGGACGGTCGAGAATTTATCTCATTTTACCTGCCACCGGTCCGGTGTGGACCTGGACCTGAATTGGACAAGTTATATGTCTAACCTAGCTATTTTGGATCCTAGGAATTCAGTGAAGAGGTGCGTTAGCAGAATTGAAGCTCCGGTGAGAAGTTGACTTTTCGCAAGAGGACGATCGAGGGTTCGAAAAATGGTTCTCGACCCTCCGGACGATCGTCAATGACACCTCGAGGACTCAATAGCATGGTATCGCTATTTCGGTGAGATAGGGGTTTAGTTACTTTCGTTTTATACCGTTTTTGAGTTAAAACTTATTTTCTGCAATATATGAGAACAAGTGCGTTTTTAATTATTTGAATTATATGTGATGGAATATGGTTGCACGATATATATTGTACTACTCTGAGAATTTACTGTGTGTAGGTTATTTTGGGTGTATTAAAATAGGGCCGTTATGCTACCCATTTTTCTATAAATCTAATTATGCATGTTTTACTGAAAAACCAGAGTACAGTAGTTTTTACACTTCAGTTCTATATTACACGTGTCATAGGAGCATACATGAGCACAGTGTTAGCATCGTGGGTTTATAGTGTGACGCAGCGTGCCCCACCGTCGGTGTAGAGTCCGTAAACCTGCGCCGAGTTTGTTCTTCTGATTACCTCCCCATTTGGTAGGCGTAGGCAATTCGATTGCCCCTCCAGGTTTGGTAGGCGACACACGAGTGTCCCCTCCGGGTATGGACTTAGGTGTCAAGCAGGCTGTTAGGCACATTTAGTATCATCATCCTGGTTTTCCACAGATGAGAGGATGTGAGCTCATGGGTATGAGTTGATTTATGTCATGTGCATATGGATTGATGATTTTGATTACACTGTTTTATATTTATGGATTTCCGATTTGGATTATATATATGTGAGTACGTTTTAGATTCGAACTAACCATGCAGGAGTTTTCCATCATTGAACTATTTTTCTTCGAGGTAATTATTTTCTTACTGGGCATTGTATGCTCACCCCCCCTTTCTCCCTTCCTTAGGTGGTGTCCAGTGCGATCTTGGTGATCAAAAGGAGTAAGAGGCCATCTTGACTGTAGTTCATTTCTGAGTAATGCTAGAAGTCTACTATTGTGGTGTTTGGACTGTTTAGGTTTTGTATTAGTATTGAACCAAGATTACTGCTTTCTAATTTGTTTGTGAACTTATGTATGCCATTCTGGGATTTGACTTTTGTTGTGGATGATGATGATGCTTGAACTTCTATTTGATTTTATGTTTATTTTTCAATTATTATTCGGTCTATGTTTAATGGTGTATACAAACTGTGGAAGAGGTTCACAGGGTGAAATTTCAAATATTTTATTATAATGGACTGTTTACAAAACTAAAACTTTTTAGACATTTTTCAAATAAGTCAAGGAATTTCCCATTTTTGTGAAATTCTCCTTCTGCCACTGGCCCGGGTTCTGGGTCTTGACAGAAATTGTGATGTCAGAGCTTTGTGTTTAACAGCTCGGATGTATCACCATTAAACTAGATTGAAGTTGTTTTTATGACAAGTATGCATCATTATCTAATTAACAGTTTGGCATATTGTTTCAGACTTTTAAGGATGCCTCCTAGAAGAGTTCCAAGGTATCAGCCGGATGCCGAACCTCCTCAGCATCTGGATCTCTCTCATCTGATCGATGCAATGCATCAGGTGTTTGCCCAGATGAGCAATCCAGACTATCAACCTCCAGCTCCGAGGGCACCTTAGCTGGATCAGTCAGATTACCTCGAGCGATTTATGCGCCTCCAGCCAAGGCAGTTTGATGGTAGACCAGATCCTCTCGCGGCAATTGCTTGGTTGCGTGAGATGGAGAGGCACTTTTGGTCCTTTGGTACTCCGGTGGAGTTTTGGGCAATCTTTGATATTACCCATTTGACGGGAGTACCATTCCCTGGTGGGAGACTGTAGAGTGAATGCAGAATATTGTGGGTCTGACTTGGGAAGGCTTTGAGCGGATTTTTAGGGCTCAGTATGCCAATGAAGATCAACAGGATGAGATTATGAATCGGTTTGAGACCTTGGTCTAAAGTAACAGAACAGTGAATGAGTACTTGATTGAGTTTACTGAGTTGGCAAGTGTTGCCCTTGACTTAGGTATGAGTGAGAAGTCTCGAGTTGCCAAATTCAGGAGTCGTCTGAATAGGAACATTTTCAACAGGATTGGCACTCAGACTTTCTATACTCTCCCTGAGATTGCAGTGGCTGCCCAGCGAGCAGAGGCTATCAAAGAAGGATTTGATTCTGGGAGGAACCAGGGGCAGTGATCAGCCCAGGGTACTCCGAACAGTGGGAGCTCGAACAGCATTGGTTCTTCAGGGGGTGGCAGAGACAGTCCTTATGGAGGATGTTTCATTAGCGGCCAGCCGGGTCACTGGAAGAAGGAGTGTCCTACTCGTCTGTAGAAATCTCCTCTTTCTCAAGGAAGACCGCAGAGGAGCCAGTCAGGTTCTGTCCCTTATCAGAACACTCAGGCAAGGCAGCAACAGTCACAGGGTGCTTCACAGACTTTTACTTCCCCTTAGCCTTATCAGCATCAGTACTGCCCTCAGGATTACACTCAAAATTTTCAGACTCCTTAGTCTTCAGGGAGTCAGAGTGGGCGTGGTTATGGCAGTAGTGGTCCAGGATCCAGCAGCAGCTGTCCTGGTTAGGAGAGAGGCAACAAGGGGAAAGGGAAGGTAACTGGCTAAGCCTATGCTTTTACTGGAGCCGACGACACTCAGGATCGCACCGGCCGAGGTGTTGCTGACGGTATAATCCTTATTTCACACTCTTGGGCATATATTTTATTTGATACTGGTGCATCCCAATCATTCATATCCTTGTTGTTTGCTTAACTGTTGGGGTTGGAATTTTCTAATTTGGATTATATATTGACGTTGGGTACACCTGTGGGAGGAGTAGCCGATGTGTCTAGTGTGTGTAAGTCTTGTCGGATTGTGGTTGGTGATAGAAAGTTACTTGCTGATTTGATTGTGTTACCAATAGGGCAGTATGACGTAATACTCGATATGGATTGGTTGTCAAAATATCGAGCTGTCGTGGACTGTCACACGAAGCGAGTGACTCTTTTTCCTAGTAATGGACATCCCATTGTCTATCAAGCTAGAATGAGTCCATTGAAGCCTAGTCCTGTTCTGAAAGTGTGCTTGGGTGGAAGGAAGAAACTCGAGTGTTATGGGAACTTGTTTGGCATTGATGGTGAGGTAAGGACAGCCGATCAAAACCCATGGATTCTGGTGGTGTGTGAGTATTCAGATGTGTTTCCTGAAGACTTACCAGGATTACCACCCGATAGGGAGATCGTGTTCTGTATTGAACTAGTTCCTGGAGCTCAGCCAGTTTCCATTCCAGCCTATCGCATAGTGCCTGCTGAGATGGAAGAATTAAGAGAACAGTTGGATGACTTGCTTTTCAAGGGCTTCATTTGCAGTAGCACTTCTTCTTGGGGTGCTCATGTTTTGTTTGCGAAGAAAGCTGATGATTTGTTGAGACTTTGTGTGGACTATAGGAAGTTGAATCAGCTGATGGTGAAGAACAAGTATCCTTTGCCAAGGATAGATGAGTTGTTTGATCTACTCGGTGGTTCAAGATTCTTCTCCAAGATTGATTTGAGATTTGGTTATCATTAGTTGAAGATAAGAGAGGATGATATACATAAGACAGCATTCAGAACCCGATATGGTCACTTTGAGTTTCTGGTGATGCCATTTGGCTAAACGAATGCACCTGCAGCCTTTATGGATCTCATGAATCAGATTTTCAGGCCATTTTTGGATTGTTTTATGGTTGTGTTCATCGACGACATCCTGGTGTATTCTATGACTCAAGAAGAACACGCTGTACATCTGGGGATAGTACTCAAGACCTTGAGAGATCATCAGTTGTATGCCAAGAAATCAAAGTGTGACTTTTGGATGTCAGAAGTGAAGTTCTTGGGTCATGTGATTTCTCATGGAGGTGTTTCAGTCGATCCCGCTAAGATAGAGGCTGTTCTGGAGTGGGAAAGACCGAGAAATGTGACGGAGATACGTAGTTTCCTCGGTTTAGCAAGCTACTACCGTCGTTTTATATAAGATTTCTTGAGAATTGCTTTGCCTTTGACTAAGTTGACCAGGAAGGACGTCAAGCTTGTTGGGATCACGAAAGTGAAGAAGCTTTTATCAGGTTGAAGCAGAGCTTAACTGCCGCACATGTTCTTACTGTTCCTGATAGTAACGAGTCTTATGTGGTGTATACCGATGCTTCGAAGACGGGTTTGGGATGTGTCTTGATGTAGAATGGTCGAGTTGTGGCTTATGCTTCTTGTCAGTTGAAGTCACATGAGAGAAACTATCCCACCCATGATCTGGAACTTGCAGCAGCGATCTTTGTGCTGAAGATTTGGAGATGTTACTTGTATGGTGTGAAGTTCGACATATTCTCCGATCATAAGAGTTTGAAGTATCTCTTTACCCAAAAGGTTCTGAACTTGAGACAACGAAGATGGGTTCAGTATATGGAGGATTATGACTTTAACCTACGGTACCATCCTGGTAAGGCCAATGTTGTAGCCGATGCACTGAGTAGGAAGCCTCATAGTGTACTAGCTGCACTAGTATTTGAAGATTGGAAAAACTCAGTTGCGATTGGAGACTACAACTTGCAATATTTCGAAAATGAAGGAGTTGCTTGCCTGAGCAACATTGTGATTTCACCATCTCTTCTCCAGACTGTCCAGCAGAGTCAGTGGCAAGACAAGGAGTTGAGGACAACCTGGAACTGACTTCCGAATTGTGAATAGTTAGATGGTTGGAGAACTAACAGAGAAGGGTTCTTGCTTTCCAATGGGAAGTTGGCTGTAGCTAATGACCCTAATCTTCGAGAAACTATTATAACAGAGGCTCATAAATCAAGGTTTGTAGTACATCTAGGTAGTACTAAGATGTACCAGGACTTGAAATGGTAATATTGGTGGAAAGGTATGAAGAAGGGTGTGGCTAATTTTGTGGCTAAGTGTTTGACTTGTAAGCAAGTCAAGGCTGAACACCAGAGACCAGCAGGATTTCTTCACCCGTTACCCATTCCGGAGTGGAAGTGGGACAAGATCACGATGGACTTCGTGACCAGTTTGCCAAAGACCTTGAGGAAGAACAATGCAATTTGAGTGATAGTCGATCGGTTGACGAATAGTGCTAACTTTATACCGATCTGGATTGACTACTCTCTCACTAAGCTCAGTAAACTATATGTGGAGAATATCATACGCTTGCATGGCGTGCCTTCAAGCATAGTTTCTGACCGAGATCCAAGGTTTACTTCCAAGTTTTGGAGAGCCTTGCAGAAAGTATTTGGTACGCAGTTGGATATCAGTATAGCTCATCATCCTGAGACAGATGGTCAGTCTGAAAGGAGTATTCAGATTCTTGAGGACATGCTATGTTGTTGCATACTGGACTTTAGTGGGAACTGGGATGATCATCTTTCTTTGGTGGAATTTGCTTACAATAACAGTTACCAGACTAGTGTGGGTATGGCTCCGTATGAAGTGCTGTATGGGAGGCTATGTAGATCGCCTTTGTGTTGGGCAAAACCAGAAGAGCATGTTACTCGTGGACCTGAACTGATTGAGGAGACTACTGAGAAGATTAAGGATATCCAAGAGAGACTCAAAGAGATTCAGAGTCGCCAGAAGAGTTATGCTGACCCTAAGAGGCATGAGGTGGAGTTCGATACTGGTGATTCCGTGTTCTTGAAAGTGACTCCAAGGCGAGGTATTACATGGTTTGGAGTGAAGGGTAAGCTTGCTCCAAGGTATATTGGTCCCTTTGAGATCACTGAGAGAATTGGACTAGTAGTGTATTGCTTGAATCTACCTGCACAGTTGGGTCACGTGCATAATATGTTTCACGTGTTGATGTTGAAGAAGTACATGTCGGACTCATCTAATATTATTTAATACGTGCACATACCGATCCAAGAAGATGTGTCTTATGAAAAGCAGCTTGTTCGCTTATTGGCAAGAGAGTTGAAGGTGCTTCGCAACAGAGAGATTCCACTTGTCAAGGTACTTCGGGAACATCATAAAGAAGACGAGGCTACTTGGGAACTCGAGACAGAGATGTACTAGAAGTAACCTCACTTGTTTAACTTGTAGTTAGAAGTTGTACTGTGATGTAAACCTTGACTTGTAATTCTAAATTTCGGGACGAAATTCCTATAAGGAGGGAAGAATATAAAAACCCATTTTTAAAAGGGGCAAAATGATCTTTTGACCAGATTTAAAAAAAAAATCAGATTATATATATATAAAGGTCACACTCTCTTTCCTTCGTTCTCTCTCCCTCCCGTTGCTCACTCTCTCTCTCTCTGTTTCTCTCTCGGTCGAAGGAAGAAAGAGGCCGCAGCTCGCCTCCGGCCACCGTCTGCCACCCCAGCCCGTCGGCATCGACTCACCAGGCCATAATGAAGCTCCGTCGCCCCTCGTCGGTCGCTGCCGCCGCCTGGTTCGCCGGAAAACTCCATAGACGCCGTTAATGGCCATTTCGGATTTTTGGCCACCGGCGAAGATTCCGGCCATCATTTGACCCCAAACAGGTCCTGTTGGATTCGTATCGTCGCCAGGATTGTCAAGGTATATATACCTCAACCCCATACTATCCGGATGAAAAGATGCCATTTTTGGGTATTTTGAGTTTAAGCTTGATCTTTTTAATCCGGCAGTTGGATTGTGTTTTTTACTTCATTTTTGGAATATACTCGGAAAATGGAGAAGTTTGATATATATATTGTGTTGTTTGGTGATCAACACAAAAATCAAGATTGGACGGTCGAGGCTTTGTCTCATTTTGCGTACCACCAGTCGGGTGTGGACCCGGACCCGAATTGGACAAGTTATATATCTAACCTAGCTATTTTGGGTGCTAGGAATCAGTGAAGAGGTCCGTTAGCGAATTGAGGATTCGGAATTGGTTCCCGACCCTCCAGGCGATCGTCAACGACAGCTCGAGGACTCAATAGCGTGGTATCGCTATTCCAGTAAGGTAGGGGTTCAGTTATATTCGTTTTATACTATTTTTGAGTTAACACTTATTTTCTGCATCATATGAGAACAAGTGCATTTTTAATTATTTGAATTATACGTGATGGAATCTGGTTGTATGATATATATATTGTACTGCTCTGAGAATTTACTGTGTGCAGGTTATTTTGGATATATCAAAATAGGGCCGTTATGCTGCCCGTTTTTCTATAAAATCCTATTATACATGTTTTACTGAAAAAACCAGAGCACAGTAGTTTTTACACTTCAGTTCTGTATTGCACGTGTCATAGGATCATACAGCACCGTGTTAGCATCGTACGTTTACAGTGTGGTATTACGTACCCCACCATCAGTATAGAGCCCGTAAACCCGTGTGGGATTTGTTCTTCTGATTACCTCCCCATTTGGCAGGCATAGGCAATTCGATTGCCCCTCCAGATTCGGTAGGCGACACACGGGTGTCCCTTCCGGGTATGTGCTTAGGTGTCAGGTAGGCTGTTAGGCACACTTAGTGTCATCATCCTTGTTTTCCACAGATGAGAGGATGTGAGCTCATGGGTATGGGTTGATTTGTGTCATGTGCATATGGATTGATGGTTTTGACTACACTATTTTATATATATGGATTTTTGATTTGGATTATATATATATGTGTGAGTATGTTTTGGATTTGAACTAACCATGCAGGAGTTTTTCATCACCGAACTGTTTTTCTTCGAGGTAATTGTTTTCCTACTGGGCATTGTATGCTCACCACCCCTTCCTCCCTTCTTCAGATGGTGTCCAGTGCGATCTTGGTGATCAAGAGGAGTAAGAGGCCATCTTGACTGTAGTTCATTTCTTGGTAATGCTAGAAGTCTACTGTTGTGGTGTTTGGACTGTTTGAGTTTTGTATTAGCATTGAACCAAGATTACCGCTTTCTAATTTGTCTGTGAACTTATGTATGCCATTCTGGGATTTGACTTTTATTGTGGATGATGATGATGCTTGAACTTCTATTTGATTTCATGTTTGTCTTTCAATTATTATTCGGTCTATGTTTCATGGTGTATACGAACTGTGAGAAAGGTTCACAGGGTGAAATTCTAAATATTTTATTATAATGGACTGTTTACAAAACTAAAACTTTTTAGACATTTTTCAAATAAATCAAGGAATTTCCCATCTTTGTGAAATTCCCCTTCTGCCACTGGCCTGGGTTTTGGGTCGTGACAAGAACTTTGTATTCGAGAGGAAGAGTTTGAAGGTGGAGAGGGAGAAGGTTGGAGATGAAGTAGGAGAGGAACGATTCATGAGGGGAAAAAGCACTTTTTTTTTTTGAAAAAAAAATTCTTAAAATGTTTTTTTTTAAATAAAATTTTTAATTTCATTTTGAATTTGGGATCCTTTTTTTTTCTATATATGACAAGAGTATTTGAGTAAATTTATTTTGAAGGTATATATTTGTTACAAATTTAAAATTTGAGGGCGAATCTTGATAATAATCAAAACTAAAAGTAGATCTAGGTTTAGGGTTTAGGGTTACATATTATTATAGTTTACCTTCGGTCAAAATTCTTTTTTTTCTTTATTTTTTTTTTGGCTCAAACTTCTGTGATATGTAACCATTTATATAATAATACAAAAAAAAAATAATAATAAAAAGGTTTATGGCACAAATGGTCCCAGAATTATCCAATTTGTGGCAATTTGGTTCTCAAAATTTTAATTGTAGCAATTTGGTCTCTAGATTATTTAAATTGCAACTTCTTGTTAAATTTATGACTAAAAATACATGTAAAGAGCATGTTGTAGTATTTGAAAGTGTATTTAAAGAGAAATAAAATGAACAAAATTATTTAGAAAGAATAAAAAACGTATTATTTGAATTTTTTCAAGTTCGTAGAGCTGAAAATTTTGATAAATATTTTCTGTGATTTTTTATTTTTATACTTGAAATTTACAAATTACATTTCAAATATACTTTTAGATGCTTAGCACGTGCTCCTTACATATATTTTTGGTCAAAACTTTATTTACATAATCTGGGGACGAAATTGTTATAAATCGAAAAGTTCAGGAGTTTGATTGCTACAATTGAAACTTTGAAGATCAAATTGCCACAGGTTGGATAGTTCTAGGACCATTTGTACCGTTAATCCAAAATAAAAGGATAAACAGTAGCTCGTTGATTGGGATGAGAGCGTAAAAAAATTCAATGAGAATATATAAAAAAGGGATAAAAGTAACTCATTCATGCACTTTTTTTTTTTGGGTATGTGGCTGGATAAGTTTGAGCATTTCCATTTTTTATATCTAATTTAAACTATAGAAAATTTGCTAAAACAGGCTATTCAATTTAGCTCTTTTACTAGAGGCCTAGTATTCTATCTTGTAAAAGGAGTTATCAAAACTGCTAACATTTCGATCTACAAAAGGAGTTAAAATAGTCTATTCAATTTCACATTCATATCTAATTTAAACTATAGAGAATTTGCTAAAATAGTCTATTCAATTTAGCTCTTTTACTAGAGGCTTAGTTTTCTATATTGTAAAAGGAGTTACCAAAACTGCTAACATTTCAATCTGCAATTACTCATTGTAATTTTTCTAAAACCATTGTATTTATAATAATAAAAGAGATGATGAGAAGTAAAATATCTTGATTTTTTACTTTTTTGCTAAAAAGAAAAACAAATTAGGACTTTTCATGATTAACTGAATAAAAAGCCATTAAATACTAACATAATTCCTTAAATATTTTGTACATAATTTATTTAATTTTTAATTTGTAACTTAAAAACAATGTAAAAATATCTTTAAAAAAACGTTTTAAAAAAAGAAAAAGAAAAAAAAAATATAGCTATGGATTTTTTTTTTTGCTTGTATATAATTACCGTATTTCCTACTTTCTTCTCAGTTCCCACAACAATATGTAAAAATATCTTTTAAAAAATGTTTTAAAAAAAGAAAAGGAAAAAAAATATAGTTATGGATTTTTTTCTTTTGCTTCTATATAATTACTGATTTTCCTGCTTTCTTCTCAGTTCTCACAACAATATATCGTCCCCTCAGCAATCTACAATGTAGAATCGAAGTTCCTTTAGCAATACAAAAAGATCATGAACGTAGATTCTCATTGGAATTATAAAGACTCCCATTTCAAATCTCCATTGGGCTTTTTTTGCCTACCATTGTTGTTACTGTACATTTTAAAGATTTTCTTTTGCATCCCTAGCTCTACTTGAACCTAAGACCTTCACTTTAAGGACTTACAAGCTTTAGCTAATAGCTGGTACCAATTGATTCATTAAGAACAATTGGTATCAGCTAAGTTTTTAGGGTGGACTAGATATATGGCCAGTTTTTGGCCCAATACACAGTATATGTCTCAGGCTTGTATTTTATAGCAAAATGGCCCACCATTATTACCGTTAGATATTTTACTCCCAAACTACCCTCCCTTCATCTAACTCAGCCACGAACCCACTCTCCTTCTCCTACGAAACTGAAACTTTCCTTCTGCTCTGGAACCCCATTTCCCTCATCTCAAATTTTCNGGTATTTGGTTCATATATTCTACGGTTTATAAATTGGATATACAGTTCATACTAACAAATATGTATAGCTTGATTATCTTAGGGTATATGCATTTTCTAGTTCGCCGTTAAGTTTTTCAATTTGGTATATGAAATTGGGGATCTGGTTTATAGATGTTAGAATTCATGATTATATGAACTTGGGTATATAAATTCTAAGGATTTCTCCTATTTCATCAATAACTCTTCGAATTTATGAGTTTCCTGAATAGGAAACTAGTTTGAATGGTATGAAGGCCTTGAAGATTTATTTAGTTAGTTTGGTTGGGTGACAAAACTTTTAGCCGTTCTCAATGACTTTCTCATTATGTATTATGGTATAATAATTATATTAACCTGTAAGGCGATGGTATGAACTGTAAACATGATTATTTACGTGGTTAATTGTACAGAGGTTCATGAAATTTTCATAGTGGTTTATTATTTTTTCAGAGTGGTTCATGATTTTTTTCATCATCAGTTTTATTTGTGTTTGATTAATAAATTTACTTACATTCATAACCTTGCATATTTGGTTCATATATTTGCAGATTCCAGATAAAATGGATTATATTGTATTCCCCAACTACTCTCTCTTCATCTAACTCACCTTTTGAACTTTTGTATGGTCCTTTTGTTATATATGCACCTATTTGACAAATACTTGATTAAGTGATCATCATATGTACCTAAAACTCATATCAGTTATTTTTGAGTCATGAGGTATTTTATTTTTAGCCAAAGTTAATTAAGGTTCATAAACTTCTTATGTATAAAAAATGAGAATATGATAGAAAGTATGTATAATACTATTTGAATCGCTGGTGAATTTTCTATACTTCAAGCTTTTGCTTAGTTGTTTTAATTTAATAGTTCATTTCTTTGATATCATTGTTTGAGCATTCATGAGATAGAGCGCATACATTCATGTAATATCCGATTCTATTTGGTTCAAGAAATTTTCATAATGGTTCATGATTTTTTCTCATAGTAATGCATAAATTTTTTTATTGTCGTTCATAAATAATAAGTTGGGTTCATAAATTATATTCTGTTGATTTTGAGTTCATTATTTTTTCAATGCTTGGTACTATGAACTGATTTCTATACACTATTTATTTTAACTGCATAATTGTGTGTGGTTCATAGTTGTCAATTTAAAAGGCAAGTTCATATAATATCCAATTCTGTATGGTTCATGAACTTTTAATAGTGGTTCATGATTTTTCCTAGTACTTGATGAAATTTTCATAGTAGTTCATGATTTTTTTATAGTGGTTTATGAATTTTTCATTGTCGTTCATAAATAATAAGTTTAGTTCATAAATTATATTCTAAT
>JXTC01000191.1:550542-570809 GCA_002914845.1 Trema orientale
TGACAGAAAGCTCGGCTAACTAGTAAGTCTAATTATTTTCATATGTGCACTTTTTTTTTATGTTATATAAGTTTGATTCATGCATTATTATTGGCTATTATGTTTGTTTGTAAGTAGAGGGCCACTGTACAGGAAATCATGCCAAGGGGTAAAGGTCAGACTAGCCAACAAAGGGCTGATCAAGGGAATGACAAAGATACTACTATACATCGCTTGGCTGAATTAGTGGAGAGACAAGCTCAACAAATAGAGAGGCTTATAAAACGAGATCAAAGGAGAGAGCAACAATTACCTGTACAAGTTGTAGCTAGGCAAGAAAATCATGAACCAGCTTCTGAAAGGTTCAGAAAGAATAAACCTCCTGTTTTCAAAGGTGAAACAGATCCATTACTAGCTAAGGAGTGGATTCGAAGTTTGGAGGATATCTTTGATTATATAAGAATCCCGGAGGACGAGAAAGTTTCTTGTGCTACTTATATGTTCCAAATGGATGCTAGGCATTGGTGGGATTCCATGAAGTCAATCACTGATGTTGACAGGTTGACTTGGGAGAGATATAAGAAAATCTTTTATAGGAAGTACTTTAGTGAAGCCCATCGATTGGCGAAGGCAGCTGAGTTTACTAACTTGAGGCAAGGTGGCATGTCTATATGTGACTATATAAAGAAATTTGATGATCTATCATGCTTTGCTCCTCATATGGTGAGTACCAACGAGTTGAAAGTAAATCAGTTTCTACAAGGGCTCAAAGCAGAAATATATAGGGATATTAAGATGGCTACAGGAAAAGGTGTACCTTACACAGAAGTTGCTGAGAAAGCCCTTGAAGCTGAAGAAGTTGAACTGAAGGTGGTAAAGGCACTAGAAATTAGAAGAAACATAAATATGGCAAGGCGGAATGCAAATTTTGGAAAAAGTCCTCAACCAGGGTTTGATGGAGGCAAAAGGAAATTCCCACAGGGTCAAGGACAAAGACAAGATCTTTTAAAGCGCCCAGCAACAGGACAACAAATGCAATCTAATTCGACTCAGAAGGTTACATATCCCAAATGCGGGAAGCCCCATAAAGGTGAATGTCTTTTCGGTAGTAAAGTATGTTATACTTGTGGAAAGACAGGACATTTTTCTAGAGAATGTCCCTCCACCTCTGGTGAACAAAAGAAAGTTCCAGCTCGTGTATTTACCATGACTACGACAGATGCTGAGGCTGATCCATCGGTTGTAGCAGGTGAGATCTCTATCTTTGATATCCTTACAAATACATTAATAGATTCAGGAGCTACACATTCATTTGCATCACCAGCATATGTGAGAAAATTGGGCAGATCACCTGAAACTTTAAATTTAAGATATTGTGTAACTATTCCATCTGGGGATGTGCTATATTCTGGTCAAGTTTTGAGAGCGTGTCCAATAAAGATAGAGGATAGAGAGTTGTGGGTAGACTTAATAGTGTTGGATATGCAAGATTTTGAGGTGATTTTGGGTATGGATTGGCTATCTAAGTACCATGCTAGCATTGATTGTAATGGTAAGAGAGTAGTGTTTCAGCCACCTGGTGAAAAGGAGTTCACTTTCCCTGGGTCTTCTAAGAAGAGAATGGTGCCAATTATTTCAATGATAAAAGCAAGGAAGTTACTTGAGAAAGGATATACTGGTTATTTTGCAAATGTAATGGATACTAGAGAGGAACTTAAGATGAAGCCAGAGGAAGTACCAGTGGTGAATGAGTTCCTAGAGTTATTCCCAGAAGATCTACCAGGATTACTACCTGATAGAGAAATAGAGTTTATTATTGACTTGCTACCTGGTACAGCTCCTATTTCTAAGGCATCATATAGAATGGCTCCAACAGAGTTGAAGGAATTGAAGGTACAACTACAGGAGCTTTTGGATAAGGGTTTTATACGCCCAAGCTTTTCACCATGGGGTGCTCCAGTGTTGTTTGTAAAGAAGAAAGATGGAACTATGAGGCTTTGTATTGACTATAGAGAGCTAAATAAGGTTACAATCAAGAATAAGTATCCTCTCCCTAGGATTGATGATTTGTTTGATCAGTTACAAGGTGCTTCAGTATTTTCTAAGATTGATTTAAGATCTGGATACCATCAGTTGAAGATCAAGGAAGAAAATATTCCTAAGACAGCTTTTAGAACGAGATATGGGCATTATGAGTTCTTAGTGATGCCCTTTGGTTTAACTAATGCCCCAGCTGCTTTCATGGACATGATGAACAGAGTATTCAAGGATTTCTTGGATACTTTTGTTATAGTGTTCATTGATGAAATTTTGATATACTCACGCTCAAGAGAGGAGCACATGGAGCATTTGAGAATAGTTTTAAGGATCTTGAAAGAAAAGCAATTGTATGCAAAGTTCAAGAAATGTGAGTTCTGGTTGGAGAAAGTTATCTTCCTTGGTCATGTGGTATCTGGAAATGGTATTTCTGTGGACCCAGCAAAGGTTGAAGCTGTAAGTAATTGGTCAAGGCCTACAAATGTTTCAGAGATTCGTAGTTTCTTGGGATTGGCTGGTTACTATAGAAGATTTATAGAAGGATTTTCTAAGTTGGCCTCTCCATTGACTCAGTTGACTAGAAAGAATATGAAATATCATTGGAACGATGATTGTGAAAAGAGTTTCCAAGAGTTGAAACATTGTTTGGTCACAGCTCCTATACTTTCTATACCCACTGGATCTGGGGGATTCGTTGTTTATAGTGATGCTTCAAAGAATGGTCTAGGCTGTGTTTTGATGCAAAATGGTAAAGTGATCGCCTATGCTTCTAGGCAACTGAAAGAATATGAAAAGAAATATCCAACTCATGATTTGGAGCTTGCAGCAGTAGTTTTTGCACTGAAGATTTGGAGACACTATCTTTATGGTGAAAGATGTCAAATCTACACAGACCATAAAAGTCTCAAGTATTTCTTTACCCAAAAGGAATTGAATATGAGACAGAGAAGATGGCTTGAACTAGTGAAAGACTATGATTGTGAGATCAATTATCATCCAGGGAAAGCTAATGTGGTTGCAGATGCTCTAAGTAGAAAGTCATTAGCTGCTATGTCACTTAAGTATGTTGATCAGAAACATCTTTTGACGGATTTGCATCGACTGGAATTAGAAATTGTGCCTAAAGGTTTAATGGAGAAATTGGCAGCTCTTACCTTGCAACCTACAATTTTAGAGAGGATTAAGCAAAGCCAAAATACAGATCCTTATCTAACAAGTTTGAAGACTAAGATAGAGTCTGGAAAGGAGGTGGCCTTCCAGATTTCTAGTGATGGTGTAATTAGATACAGAAATAGGTTGTGTGTGCCTGATGGAACAGTTAGAAAGGAGATATTGACAGAAGCTCACACTACTCCCTACTCTGTACATCCTGGTACTACAAAGATGTATAGGGATTTGAAAATGCATTATTGGTGGCCAGGTATGAAGAAAGATGTGATTGAGTTTGTAGAGCAATGCCTCACATGCCAGCAAGTTAAAGCTGAGCATCAAAGACCTGCTGGTACATTGAAGCCTATACATGTGCCACAATGGAAATGGGAAGAGATTGCTATGGATTTGGTTGTTGGACTTCCGAAGACAACTAAAGGTCATGACGCCATTTGGGTAATTATTGATAGATATACCAAGTCAGCCCATTTTCTGCCGATCAAAGTGACTTATAACTTGGATCAGTTGGCTCGGTTATATGTCCAAGAGATTGTGAGACTACATAGTGTTCCAAAGGTTATTATTTCTGACCGAGATTCTAGATTCACTTCAAAATTTTGGAAGAGCGTTCAGGAGGCTATGGGTACAAAACTAGCATTCAGTACAGCTTTTCATCCTCAAACAGATGGACAATCAGAGAGAACTATACAGACTCTTGAGGATATGCTTAGAGCTTGTGTGTTAGATTTTCATGGATCTTGGAGCAGGTACTTGCCATTGATAGAATTTGCCTACAATAATAGCTACCAAGCTTCAATTGAAATGCCTCCATATGAAGCACTGTATGGAAGAAAATGTAGATCTCCAATTCATTGGGATGAGATGGGAGAAAGGAAATTTCTTGGTCCAGAATTGGTAAGAGAAACAGCAGAAGTAATAGAAAAGATTCGAAAAAGGTTATTAGCTGTTCAGAATAGACAGAAACAGTATGGTGATCCTAGAAGGAGAGAGGTCACATTTAATGTTGGAGATAAAGTATTTTTGAAGGTTGCTCCCATGAAAGGAATCATGAGGTTTGGGAAGAAAGGGAAGCTTAGTCCCAGATATGTAGGCCCATTTGAGATACTTGACAGAGTTGGAGATGTTGCCTACAGACTTACTTTGCCACCCTCACTGTCGAATGTACATAATGTTTTTCATGTTTCTATGTTAAGAAGATATGTTCCAAACCCTTCACATGTTTTGAGTTACGAGCCATTGGAGTTGAGCCAAGATGTGAGTTATGATGAACAACCAGTGGACATTTTGGAAAGAAAAGAAAAGGAACTTAGAAACAAGAANATCCCTCTGGTCAAAGTACTGTGGAGGAACCACGAAGTAGAAGAGGCCACATGGGAAAGAGAAGAAGAGATGAAAATAATGTATCCTCACTTATTTGGGTAAGTAAATTTCGAGGACGAAATTTAATAAGGAGGGAAGGATTGTAATGCCCAAGATTCTCACATGCATAATAAGCCAATAATAAACATGTTCATATTGCATAATAGACATATCAAGCAACCAGTATCATTATTATGGTAAATTATTCATTTTGATTTTTTTGAATACTTTTGATCTGTATTATTGTGCTAATGTTTGTCGAAGATCTCCCATGCAGTGTAAAGGCTCAGTACCCTCAGGAAGAGAGCTTGGTGTGTGAAGGGAATAAAGAATACAATTATGAATAGTAATACTATATGCATATGCATTAAGATCAAGTTTGTTGATAACATGGTCAAATAGTAGTTTTTCGGTAAAATGCATTTTTCACCCTTTTCGGAGCAAAATTCACTGTACATTTAACACGTCAAATAGCTTTAATTTAATATTTAGGACTCATTTATAGAATTTTTTTTTGGCCCAGGTAAGCACGAGGTGGCAGTTACTGTACTAAATTGGTGTTTAGTTGCACTAAGCTAGCTTAGATTCAGCTTAATCGCGTAATGTTAATTTTGTGCATTCTATTAATTAGGCATTGATATTATGTTTGCATTATTAATTAAAGTCTAAGTGACTTATTTTTATGCTTAATGGTTGGTTATGGGGCTAGGTTCTAACATATTACAATAAGATTGGCTATATAGGATCATAAGTCAAAGTATGACTAGATTTGACCTTTTAAGCTAGGATTCACCAACTTAGCCTACACTTAAGTGTATAGGAATGGCCAGCAACGTGGTGAGTGACCCAAGAGTGATTTAAGGCTGGACACATGGCAGGTTAGGGTGTGAAATACCGAAAATACCCTTTACAATTTAAGTTATGCCTTTTCTTAGCCCTTAAGTATTGATTTTGGACCAAATCTGGTCATTCTCTTCTCCATTCTCTCCAGCCACGACCTGAAACCCTCCCACCCACTTTTAGACTTCTCTCAGCTCCCCTTATCCATATCCAAGAGTTTCCAAGTGGTAGAACTCAATTTGGAGCTCTAGAAAGCAAGATAGATCGAAACTAGTCAAGGTAACTCAACTAGTTCTTCTTCCTAGGTTTTGTTTTCCTATTTCAATTCTCCACTTGATATTACTTAAATAATGGTTCCTCTAGGTTCTCTTGGGTCCTAGAATCAATATCAAGCCTTGAGAATCAATTTTGTGGAGGTAGAAAGCAAGAGCTTTGGTAAAAATTTCAAAATAGTCAAGGTGAGCTTTTTGTGAAATTTAGAATTAGTAACTTCTTTCTATTGCTTTAGCTCTTAAATCAAAGCTTTTATTTGATGAATAAAGATCCTAGAAAACCTTACATATGGCTGGAAACAAATAATTTAAGTGGAGGATTAAATTTACACTTAAAGCCCCAAAGTTACTAGTTATGGATTTAAGTGTTTTCATGTGTAGTAAATTTCATTTTTAGTGCTTGTAATCTGATTTTTCTAAGCTTGGAGTGTTTATTATATGGATCTTAATATTTATTACACTCATTTGGTGGCTGTTTATGATGACATATAAGTGTAAAATTGGTTTTAAACTTTGTTTAGATTGAAAAGAATTCAAGTGTACCGAGGTTGTTCTAAGTGATACTCTTTGGGGTGTTTATGTGGGAATTGGATTGTTGATTGTTATTACAGGTTTAAACCATGATTTTAATCATGTGGGGATGTCCTAGAAATAGGGGAGGTGCTGTCCGAATACTTTTAAAATCAAATGGTACCATTTAGGAGTAAATGGACTAGTTTTTATGAAAGTAGGTGATATTTCGGTTCATTTTGAGATTAGGCTTCCTTATTTTGTGAAAGTTATGATTTTAGTCTTATGGTTGTTTTCTTAAGCATTGTACATTGTAGTAATAATTTTAGTAATAAAATTGACAACAGATCTTCCACACACACCTTGCCACCGAGGATATTGACCCTTTCCACTTTCAATTTCTATTCAAGACAACAGGTAAGTAGAGATTTATTTTTAACTGCATCACAAGAACAGTAGTAGATACAATATGTTTTCCTACATGCTTATGTGTATTATTTCAAGTATATGTTATTATATGATTATTGTTTTGTTCATGAAAGACATAAGCATGACATTATCAATTAAGCATGAATTTCAAAGAAATAAAGCTTTCCACGCATTGGATTTAAAGTAGTACCATTGTACTGATTTTATGCGATATGTTTTAAGTACAGTGTTTAGTCTGTCTGCGTTGGGTAAGTATGGTTTGCACAGGCATCCTTCCCGCATAGGTGGGCACGGCTTACCGACTGCCGGGACTGAGCATTGTACTATGAGATTGGTGTATTACTTAGTTGGTCTGCGTTGGGTAGGCATGGTTCACATTGGCCATGTGTTTCCTTCCCGCATAGGTGGGCACGGCCTACCGACTGCCGCGACTTTGTAATGTACCCAAGGGCCCTATAAAGAAATGTTTTCTAAGAAAAGTGCATTAAAATGAAAAGTTATGAAAGAAAGAGTACATGGGAATTTCAATGAAGTATATGCATGAGACACATTCATGAGCATGCATGGTCTTTACTTACTGAGCATTAGCTCATGTAGTTCCTGTGATGCAGGTGAGGAGGTTTTTGATGTGTAGAGCTGCTGGTTGGCTAGCATGCTTTCTTGTCGCCATGATCATACAAATGTAGACGAGCTTGACTTGTGGGCGATGTTTTCTTTGTATTTTGTTATTCTGGTGTGTTGTAAATATTACTGCTGGTGGCAAGATAAACTGATAAGGAGTTTTCGGTTGTATATTTTGTAAATACACTTTTAACAAGTAATGCTACGCAGTTGTTTTAGAGCTTGAAAAGTTTAAATTTGACCCACTTTTTGCAAAATATAAAAGTATGGTTTAAGAAAGAGTAACACTCCCAAGTTTGACCTGCGTAGTCATAAGGTTAGGCGAAGGGGGCGTTACAGTACTAAATTTCAATTTAGTTCCCAAAGCTCGCTGTACACTTTTCCAGAATTTTGAAGTAAATCTAGTGTCTCTATCTGAAATTATGGAAACCGGAATTCCATGAAGTCTGACAATCTTCTTAATGTACAATGCTGCAAGTTTATCCATAGAGTAGGTCATTGAGATCGGAATAAAATGAGCTACCTTAGTGTATCTATGAACTATAACCCAAACTGTATCCTGATGCGATACTGTCTTTGGTAACCCAACCACAAAATCCATGGCGATCTCTTCCCATTTCCACTCAAGTAACGGAAGTGGCTGCAGCTCTCCTGCTGGTCTTTTGTGTTCAGCCTTTATCTGCTGACATGTTAGACAACGTTCGACAAACTTGAAAATATCTTTCTTCATTCCTGCCCACCAGTAAATAGTTTTCAAATCATTGTACATTTTTGTAGTACCTGGATGGACTGAATATGGAGTATTGTGTGCTTCTACTAGAATTTCTTCCTTGATAATTCTGTCATCTGGTACACAAAGTCTACCTTGAAATCTGATTACTCCTTCAGTAGAAATACTAAAATCTGACTTTTTCCCTGACTCCACTAATTCTTTACATCCAATCAATTTAGGATCTCCCTTCTGGCCTTGTATAATCTTGTCTAATAAGGTAGATTGTAAAGTCATAGCAGATAATTTCCCAGTAATTAGCTCGATACCAGATCTATATAAATCTTCTTGCAAAGGTTTCTCTAATTCATGTAAAGCTGCCAAACTACCAGATGATTTTCTACTGAGTGCATCTGCCACAACATTGGCTTTTCCTGGATGATAACTGATGTCGCAGTCATAGTCTTTTACCAATTCTAGCCAACATCTTTGTACAATGCTCAGTTTTTTCTGAGTGAACAAATACTTCAAACTTTTGTGATCGGTAAAAATTTCACAATGAACTCCATATAGATAATGCCGCCAAATCTTCAATACAAATACCACTGCTGCCAGTTCTATATCATGAGTAGGATAATTGCGCTTATGATCCTTTAGCTGTCTTGAAGCATAAGCAATAACCTTCCCATTTTGCGTGAGGACGCATCCCAAACCTTGTTTCGAAGCATCACTATAAATAACAAATCTCTCTATACCTAATAGTATAGTCAGGACTGGTGCTGATATTAATCTCTGCTTCAATTCTTGAAAACTCTTTTCACACTCCTCAGTCCATATAAACTTGTTACTCTTCCTAGTCAACTGTGTAAGTGCCATAGCAATCTTGGAGAATCCTTCAACAAACCTTCTGTAGTAACCGGCCAAACGTAGAAAACTTCTAACCTCTGTAACATTGGTAGGTCCAGACCAATTATTAACTGCCTCAACCTTGGCTGGGTCAACAGAAATCCCATCTTGAGAAATAACGTGACCAAGGAATGTCACTTTTTCTAAAGATAATTTTGGTAAATTTGATTCAAAATCCGATGTTGGTATTTTTCTTAGATATTCTACTACTAATAATGCATGTAGAGTTTTCTATAAAAGAACATTGTTAGTAGAAGAATCTATGCATGTTATTTTTGATGAGTCTAATGCTCTTCTTGAGGAGAGAAAATTAGATGATGATGATGTTGTTGGTTTGGAACTAAGCTTAAATGAGCCAAGTGTCAATGAGAAAACAAATGAAAAGAAGGACATTTAACTACAACAAGATTTTAAGGAAGAAAAAGAAAGCGACATTGTTAACACACACACACTCTCTCTCTCTTCCTCAAGATTTAAAATTCAATTATACTCATCTTAAAGACCAAATTCTAGGTGACCCCTTACAAGGAGTCAAGACTAGAGCATCACTTAGAAATATTTGCAATAACATAGCTTTTATATCTCAAATTGAGCCAAAACATTTTAAAGATGCCGAAAAAGATAAATCATGGATTTTAGCTATACAAATAGAATTAAATTAATTTGAAAGAAGTGATGTATGGGAATTAGTTCCAAGACCTAAGGACCAATCAGTTATTGGAGCTAAATGGGTCTTTAGAAATAAAGTAGATGAGCATGGGGTGATTGTAAGAAATAAAGCTAGACTAGTAGCTCAAGGTTTCAATTAAGAAGAAGGTATCGATTATGAAGAAACCTTCGTACCCATAGCAAAATTAGAGTCCATAAGGATGCTCTTAGCATTTGCATGTCATAAGGATTTTATCTTATACCAAATGGATGTTAAAAGTGCATTTCTAAATGGATATATTTTAGAAGAAGTATATGTAGTACAACCCCCCCGGCTTTTAAAATCATAAGTATCTGGATCATGTTTTTTAATTTGAAAACGGCTCTTTATGGTTTAAAACAAGCTCCTAGAGCTCAGTATGATAGATTGAGTAAATTTTTTATTTTAAATGGTTTTACTATGGGAAAAGCGGATACTACTCTTTTTATGAAAAGAAAAAGGGGAGAAATGATTATAGTCCAAATTTATATTGATGATATTATATTTTGTGCTACTAATGTTTCTCTTTGTGAAGAATTTTCTAAATATACACAATGAATTCGAAATGAGCAAGATAGAAGAACTCAATTTCTTCCCTGGACTTCAAATCAAACAAAGCAAAGAAGGCATTTTCATCAATCAATCCAAGTACATCAAGGATATGTAAAAGAAGTTCGATATGGAGAACAAAAAGTCAATGAGAACATCTATGAGCTCTTCAATCAAGCTAGACAAAAATGAAAATGGTAAAGCAGTAGATATCACTATATATCGAGATATGATCGGCTCACTTCTTTACTTAACGGCTAGTAGACCGGATATAATGTTTAGTATTTGTCTATGTACTAGATTTCAGTCTAATCCTAAGGAATCACATTATAGTACAGTAAAACGTATTCTGAAATATTTGCATTGCACTAAGAACCCAGGATTATGGTATTCAAAAGGCACATACTTTAACATTACTAGTATTTCGGATGCGGACTTTGCCAGTTGTCAAACTGACCGCAAGAGCACTAGTGGCACTTGTCACTTTCTTGGTTATTCACTTTTTTTTTTTTTTGTGCAAAAGTAGGGCTTAACTAATGACTACCACTTACTACAAATTTAAAGGAAAATAGTACATACACACACACTACCAAGGCTTGAACCCCTAACTCTCCCAAACTTACACCCACATCCCTTAAGCCTTGGATCAACTGAGCTAGCCCCAGTTGGCTATTCACTTTCTTGGTTATTCACTTATGTCTTGGTTTAGCAGGAAACAAAATTTTGTTGTTCTTTCTACTAATGAAGCCGAATATATCTCTACTGGTAGTTGTTGTGCTCAAATTCTATGGATGAAACAAACACTAATGGATTTTGGAATGAATTACAATCATGTGCCTATTAAATGTGATAATACTAGTGATATCAGTATGTCCAAAAATCCTATTTTGCATTCACGTGCTAAGCATATTGATATCAGACATCATTTTCTTCATGATCATACACAAAAAGGTGATATTATATTTGAATTTGTTTGCATGGAAAAACAACGAGCTGATATTTCACTAAACCTCTTAGCGAGGATTATTTTTACATGGTTCGTAGAGAACTTAGTATGATTGATTATAATGAGCTTTATTGATTTTTCTGTGTTTAAAAGTGGTTTGATTTGCTTTGCATGATCTCTAAATTGTTTATTTTTCAATGTCTTCATGGTTGGTTTAATCATTTTCATCGTTTTGAACTGTTTTTAACTGAAAAATTGCGAAAGCAGAGTTTTTGACAGACCGAAAATTTCTTCGGTCTACCGAAAAAGTGCTCTGAAAAGCATTTTTTCTCTGCCAGATTCGGCGGACCGAAAACCAATTTTTGGTCTACTGAAATCTCACAGACCTGCGAGTATTTATGGCATGTTGATGTTTTTCTTCTCACTTTTTCTCACTCTCTTCACCGAAAACTCTCTCTCTGTAACCGTAAAACTATCTTTTCTCATTCCCACTCATTTTTCTCTCTAGATCACTCAATTTTCTTCTAACCAGAGTTGATTTCATTGCTTTTTCTCTCTTCTTCATTGTTCTTCACTCTCTTTTGACATCCAAATCAGATTTTTCACCCTCTCAAGACCTAAAATCCGAAATTCCCTTGTGTTTGTGTTTTCCCTTATCATCTTTTGGTCCAATGGCTCCTAGAAGGGAAAACTAAAGGTGTAAAGGCAAGGAAATTCAACTAAAGGAGTCTGAACAATGCACCAAAGTGAGGTTTGATATTCCTCTTTTAGAATCACATGCTCTTCTGTTTAGATATAAAGAAATTTTCTCTTAGAAAAGCATTGTTTAGGGTAGAACCTTCAATTTTAGAGATTTAGCCTATGTCAATTTCCCTGAGTATGTGGAAAATATGGGGTGGACTGAATTCTGCTCCATTAGGGAGACACGATATCCTAGACTGGTTAGGGGATTCCATGCATGTTTCAACATCTCTAAGGGACAACATGCTATCTATGGTTCCCTTAAGGGAATTACTTTTGAGGTCACTGAACAACTCCAAGCAGATCTTTTTCATTTGCCTTTTGGTGGTTACAAGTTTCCTATAACCAATTCTTGGCCTATGATTGAGGATTTTGACCCTCAGCAAGCCTTACTCTGATTTATTCCCCTGATAGTTTTCAGCCTAAGCCTCGTGTTACTAATCTTACTCTAGAGGCTAAAATTCTGTTCTAATTTATGTCTCAAAACATGATACCTAGAGGTGGTCATAGAGATGCTCCTACCTTTTATGAACTTAGTTTTGTTGATTATATTCTTGTTGGGAGAAAGTTAAACTTACCATACTTCATTATCCATGAGATGACTGATGCTATAGAAAATAGGAGATCCTCTCTTGCTTATGGCTTCCTACTCACTCATATCTTCCAACACTTCAACATCCCACTATTTGATGAAGTAGAACGTAAACCATGGACCATGTTGAAATCAACAACAAGACCTTCAGTCTCATGGGATTCAATTTCCTTAACAACGAACGGGTCGCCAAAACTAGACAAGGGCATGATCAAGGTACGGGAACTCAACAAGAAGCTGGTTGTAGTCATCCTAGAACAGCTGTGCACGGAGCTGCTAAAAGTTCTCCTGAGGGAACTCACATTGAATAGGCACATGCACAAGGTTTTGACTTTCATGAAGCCTTCAACAGTCTCTCAAAGCACATCAACACTATCCAACTTGACATCCAGCATCTATATGATACTGAGCTTGAGCACTTCCAAATCATTTCAGCCGACATTAACTCAGTCCACCAACATCAAGAATGACAATTTTAGATCATTCAAGATCAACAGGATGAGATGATGAGGATGCTGCAATCTTTCTTTGGCAATTTTCCTTCCCCCTAGATTTTTTTTTCTCCTGGACTTTTATTTCTTTAGTTATTCCATGCATGCACTCCATGTTTTTTATTTGATTGTTTGCACCCGAATGTATGAACTCTCTGATTTTATTGTTTGAATTGGATATGTCTTATATTTACTTTATTCTTCTTTCCTATGGATTTCTTTTTTTGGATTACATCAAAAGGAGGAGAAGAATGTGTTTGATTTATTAATTAGTATCAACTTGGTCTTAATATGTTGATTTATTAATTGGTATCAACTTGGCCTATCTTTTTTTATAATTGGGATCTATTTTCTTTTTTTGCAATTGGTATCTATTGGCAAAATTCTTTAAAATATGCACCCATTTTAAATTTAAGGGGAGATTTAATTCTTTTTACTAAGCATATTTTGCGGGGGAGTATTCAAGGTTTGGACAGGACACTTATCTCTGTTTGTTTCTTATTCCTTACTCCTTTTGGTAATTGGAGAAAAAATGTTTATATCGTTGCAAATAAACGCCCAATACCAAATTAACATTTATAATTACCTCCTATTAACTAACCTAGCAAGTCTAGTTAAACCTAGAATTAACTAGTATAGCGGCAAGAAGGGTCGATCCACAGAGATTGAATTTTAGATTAGTTGTTAAGTACCAAAATTATCATAACCTAATTTTATCTAGGCATCAAAACTAAATGAATTTAAAATAAAATAGATAAAAAGAATTACGTAAATAAAATATAGAAATTACTATGCACTAATGTACTAAGGATACGATTTCTCCTAATTACTACGAAATTCGTAAAATTAAGCAATTACTAGACTAATTCCATTAAATTCACTAATCAAGGGACCTAATCTAACCTCATTCCCTTTCTCGAGTATCAAATAAGACAATATGCCTAAGTACCCAAATTGATATCTCTATCTAACCCGGTTCTCTAAGCACTCATTAAGTTTTAGCCCTTAAGAACTTCTTAATTTGATTATCTAGGTGTTGATCTCCTCTCGGTGTCACAACAACCTAAACTATATTTCTCAATTCTGGTTTATGAAATCAAACTCTCTCAAGTATCAAAATCACAACCTAAATTCAACTAATTCATTGGCCACATAAATTAGAGGCAATAAGCAAGGAAAAACATAAATGAATTGACAATGGAAAATAAGCTAACAATTAACAAAATAGGCAAAACAAAGTATAAAAAGGGTACATCAAATCCTAAGATAGAGAATCAATCCAAGCATAGTAAAACCCATGGCTAATCTCATAAAGAATTTCAATAATTCCCAAACAAATTATACAATATCCCCAATACAAAATTCAAATGAGATTAGGGTGAGAAAGAGAAAGAGAAAACTCTTTTGTAGAGGTAGAACTTCAAGCCTTCAATTCTTCAAGCATCTCTCTCAAGCATCCTCTCCAAATTTTAGCTCCAAAGCTCTCTCTCTCTAGGATTTTTAGCTCTCAAAGGTTTGCCTCCTCTTCTAACTCTTCACCCTTTGAAATGGAGGCTAAAGTGTCTATTTAAAGGGCACTAAGATGACCTAAGAAAGGAAGAAATCTAACGATCCATTGGTGTTAGATCAAGGGGCATTTTTGGCCTTTAAAGTTGGCCAAAAACGTGTGGACATGTGGCTGCAAAATGGGGAAAATGCGGCTTCTACGTGTGCTGAAATCGTAGTGGCACCGCAGTGCCCGTTTCTGGCACCGCGGTGCCAGCGCTGAGGCATCGCGATGCCAGCGCTGAGGCACCGTGGTGCCACAGAAAGGGGCACCGCGGTGCCAGTGTTCTAGTTCTGAGGCACCGCGGTGCCCTTTTTGAGCACCACGGTGCCTAGCTGCTGGTCTAATTGAGCTTTTTAGCTCTCTTTGATACTCCGGTCCTCATTTCGGCTATTAATGGCTTCATAAACTTCTCCTTTTTGGTTTCAAATATACACTGGGTCTCAATTTCTTATTTTCTATAATAAAAACACAAAACAACACAAATGCTTGAGAACTTACAATTATTTGAACTTGGAAAATACTTGATTTGTGAGTAAAATATACACTCATCAAATACTCCCAAACTCAAACGTTTTCTTGTCCTCAAGCAAAATAAAAGCAAGAAGAAAACAAACACAAATCAAGTGATAAAAACGTAAATATCAAAATGTGAGTTTTGCATCGAATCAACAACTATGCATGTATCTCCGAAGTCACAAAATAATCTAAGTTCAAATGGAAGGCAACCATTGAAAGTATCAAGAATTTCAACGTCAAGCATCGGTTTTATTCCACTGAAGACCCTCTCGTGAAAGTGTGTGCATAATCAATCTCACTTAACCAAATGAACTCTGGATAAACTTATGTGCTTAGGAGACTATGAGTTATCTCTAGATAATGCAATTTAGAACTACCATAAGCCCATTTTTCAAGTCGCTCTCCACTAATGTAGGTTATAGTATCATTGAAGATCAAAAGGTCTTTCAAGGGTTGTAGTGTGAGGCTGGGGTGAAAGGTAGATGAGAATAAAAATTTTCGGCTCGGATCACCCTAAGCATGTATCACAACTCAAGGATCTTGCATAATTCCCAAGAAAATTCACTCACTAAACCCCCTATTGCATTACTTTTCTTCCTTCAATTCTTCCCACAATAAGTTTATTCACCAAAAAAGACAAAATCAACTACAATCCTTTATTCATTTTTCTCTTTTCTTCTTTTTTTTTCTTTTTTTTTTTATTTTTTTTTCTCTTTTTTTCTTTATTTTTTTCTCTTTTTTATTTTTTTTTATAAACAATAAGGATTGTGATAAAAAGAAGAGAAGCATAAAGCTCACCCCCAAACTCAAAATCAACATTGTCCTCAATGTTGAAAAGAATAGAAGGTAATGTACAATTTGTTCCAACTCTCTCCTTTCTTTTATTGATATCAAACCAATCCACCAATAATTTTCCAAACACAATCCAAACTTATATTTATGGTTAACGAATCATGCAAGAGTGCAATTCAATCATGCCTATTGGTGATAAGTTTAGGAAATGGGAATTAATTAGGTGGTTTGGATGAACTTGTAAAGGTAATAAAGGAAATAGGTCAAATTGGCTCAAGAGAGGTTAACTAGGGCTAAAACTTTCAAGGGTTAGCTTCAAAGGCTCAAACGATCCAAAGAAATGCCTAAATCCTCTCTTCAATGATACTTAACCTAGGATTTCGCCTCAAGCAACACTCAAATGGGTTCTAGAGCTCATGAGATGTCAAAGCCTAACTAATGCACATAAGTGTTCTCTAAAGCTCAAAGTAGTCATCATGGTGCTCAAATGTAAAGAGTCAACAGTGAAATTCAACCAATGCGAGTCAAGCACACAGATAATTCAATGAATTGCATTCTAAAAGACCTAAAGAACACTAAGTGACTATACACATCATCAATACCAAGTCATCTCATCTTATTAAAACTCACAAGTTATTCAAAACAACTAAAGAAAAGCAAGTAAAAAATATATATATATTAATGAAAGACACAAGTCATAGAAGGAAAAGTCATGGCCACGAACACATAGACTAGGCCAAAAGCTAATAAATAATCAACCGACAAGTGTCCCCACCCCCCAAACTCACAATCAACAATATTCCATCCAATTAAGCACAAGGGAGTGAGAAAACGTACCTAGGAGGTAAGACATCTCGCCTCCAAGTGTGGTGGCAACAGTGGTGCTCTAGGCATAGTGACTCTAACTTGAGGTGGTGGGATATTCCTCCATGCCTCACATCTTTACGCTCAACTATATACAAATTGGAAGCTCGTCAAAGATCGGCCTCCGCCCATAGTACGTGTCATACAACACGACATATGGGTCTTGCTTTCAAACGCCCTCAAGCTTGGCGATGTATAGCAATGCTCGGCACGTATGCTCAACTTGATTCGGCTTTGGCACATGTGCATAGTGGGCTTCAATGACCGATTCTAGAGGCGGTGGAGGAGATTTTGGCCATATAGGATCGTCATAAATATGAGCTTTGATAGCCGGTGGCATAATAACTTGGATCTCAAAAGGTTGAGATTCATAAGCATTGTCTTGAACCTCCTCCTCACTTGAGCAGTCATCATCGAACAACCCAAAGATCCTCTCGTTTGTGCCCATCTCCTCTTGGTGGCTTTCATAATTGCATATATCTTGTGTGTCCCTTGCCACCATCTCCATTCTCTCCAACTTTTCTATATGGAGCATTGTCTCCTCCGAAAATTGGGCAACTAGCTCTTCAAGGTTGAGAGAAGACTCCGCTTGATAATGTAAGTGTCAAACCATGGCATCGAACTGTTGGAATTATCACCTAAACTGAGGTGGCTTAGTGGATAATTCCAACTCCGATAATCAAAATCGGCCATGTCTTCCAATAACCAATAGGCTTCATCGACGGATAATTGGTGGAAGTAGACGGTACCATCTCCTCTTTCCACCCACATTCTTGTTTCAAGCCTTAATTTGTGGAGAAAGATTTGTAGTTGACACTCCTGAGAGAAGCCATGATTGGGAAAATTGATGAGCAACTCTTTGTATCTCCACCATACACAATGAAATGGCTCCAAGTCTCGTTGAGCAAATCTCAGGAGGACTTGTCGATCTACCATCTCCAAGTACCTCACAAAACAAAGAATAAGAAAATAAAAATAAAAATAAACACCTAAATTAAAATCAAGTTACTTACTTTCGATATCAATAACAATCTAAAAATGCCAATCCCCGGCAACAGTGCCAAAATTTGGTAATGGTGAAAAAACTTAGTCTTTGGAAATAAACGCCCAATACCAAATTAACATTTATAATTACATTCTATTAACTAACCTAACAAATCTAGTTAAACCTAGAATTAACTAGTATAGCGGCAAGAAGGGTCGATCCATAGAGATTAGATTTTAGATTAGTTGTTAAGTACCAAAATTATCATAACCTAATTTTATCTAGGCATCAAAAATAAATGAATTTAAAATAAAATAGATAAAAAGAATTACGTAAATAAAATATAGAAATTACTATGTACTAATGTACTAAGGATATGATTTTTCCTAATTACTACTAAATTCGTCAAATTAAGCAATTACTAGCCTAATTCCATTATATTCACTAATCAAGGGACCTAATCTAACCTCATTCCCTCTCTCGAGTACCGAATGAGACAATATGCCTAAGTACCCAAGTTGATATCTCTATCTAACCCGGTTCTCTAAGAACTCATTAAGTTTCAGCCCTTAAGAACTTCTTAATTTGATTATCTAGATGTTAATCTCCTCTCGGTCTCACAACAACCTAAACTATGTTTCTCAATTCCGATTTATGAAACCAAACTTTCTCAAGTATCAAAATCACAACCTAAGTTCAACTAATTCATTGGCCACATAAATTAGAGGCAATAAGCAAGGAGAAACATAAATGAATTGACAATTAAAAATAAGCCAACAATTAACAAAATAGGCAAAACAAAGTATAAAAAAGGTACATCAAATCCTAAGATAGAGAATCAATCCAAGCATAGTAAAACCCATGGCTAATCTCATAAAGAATTTCAATATTCCCAAACAAATTATACAATATCTCCAATACAAAATTCAGATGAAATTAGGGTGAGAAAGAGGAAGAGAAAACTCTTTTATGGAGGTAGAACTTCAAGCTTTCAATTCTTCAAGCATCTCTCTCAAGCATCCTATCCAAATTTTAGCTCCAAAGCTCTCTCTCTCTAGGATTTTTAGCTCTCAAAGGTTTGCCTCCTCTTCCAAATCTTCACCCTTTGAAATAGAGGCTAAAGTATCTATTTAAAGGGCACTAAGATGACCTAAGAAAGGAAGAAATCTAACCATCCATTGGTATTAAATCAAGGGCCGAAAATGGCCCTTATGGTTGGCCAAAAACGTGTGGACATATAGCTGCAAAATGGGGAAAACGCGGCTTCTACGCGTGCTGAAATCGCAGTGGCACCGCGGTGCCAGCGTTCTAGTTCTGAGGCACGCGGTGCCCTTTTTGAGTACCGCGGTGCCTAGCTGCTGGTCTAATTGAGCTTTTTAGCTCTCTTTGATGCTCCGGTCCTCGTTTCGGCTATTAATGGCTTCATAAACTTCTCCTTTTTGGTGTCAAATATACACTAAGCCTCAATTTCTTATTTTCTATAATAAAAACACAAAACAACATTAAAACAACACAAATACTTGAGAACTTACAATTATTTGAACTTGGAAAATACTTGATTTGTGAGTAAAATACACACTCATCACCTTTTTAAATCAAATATTTTTTGTTATCAAAAAGGGGAAGATTGTTGACTCATGCTTTGTATCATCAATCTTATACTCATGTTTTGAAGTTAACAAACATATTATTAAGAACTAATAATCTACTTGAGTATCTAGTAAGCTAAATTGAAGGGATCACAAGACATTGAAGATAGATTATGGAGAAGTGTTTGAAGACAAAATTCAAGAATACAAGACTTAGACTAGCAAAGGTTAAATGCTTAGTTCTTGGAGTACTTGTTTACACATAATATGATCTTAACGGCCCAAAATTTTCATAAAATTAGAAACTTTCAAACCAATACAGTCAAACTAGTTTATCTCCAACTAAAATTTGAAATTTATTTTTTACAAGCTTTTAAATTGATTTATGAATTTCTATAGCATCAATATTTCATAGAAATCAATTTAAGAAGTCACAATGTTGAAAAGAATCGAAAAAGACTTGAAATAAAATCAAAACAAGCTCACTGGTATTTTCAGCAGACTGAATCCTAGTTTTTGGTCTACCGATTCTCTATCCAATTTTTGACAAATTTTCAAATTCGATCATTAGAATCATACTTTCAATGATTAGTATTTTCGATCGATCGAAAATACACTTTCTGTAGTGCCCAAAATTCTCATAAGTGCATCGTGCTAATAATAAACATCCTTGCATCTAATTTTCATAGCTTCATAACTAGGTTCGAAATTAAATTCTAAATTAAGTCCTTATTGATGCAAGTTAAATTCTTAATTGATTAACGATAAGTCTTACCTTTTTGTGCAGTGAAAGATGGACTCTTCATTCCAAAAAGAAATTGATGTGCTTATGATCAATGGGTTTATTTATTTACAAATAGAGTCTTAAATTATTTTTCATGGTAACTTAAAAAGATAGATATTACCTTTAGTTTTTTTAAGTTATACATAAGCAAGTCAATATTGTCATTTCAGAAATGAAAATGATTTTAACTCAGGTTGTACTTATTGATCCTAAATTTTTGCTTACTTTGGGAACTATGGGAGGTTATATGTGATTATTGGTCTAAATTTGATCTTATTATTACAAATCATGGTTGTAGTGGGAAACTAGTAAAAGTAGATTACTTTAGTTAGTCTAGTAGTTGACAAAA
>JXTC01000192.1:0-149478 GCA_002914845.1 Trema orientale
ATATTCAGCAATGAAATCAAATCCTATGTTTCTCGATCATTCAGATTACACCTGAAATTAAAATTCGAAATGGAAAAACTATCAAATGAATTTGAATGAACAGAAAAAAATGGACATGCGTTTGTAAGAAGTCACAGAATATAATCTTGGAAACAAAAAAGCAAAATTTGTTGAACCTCCCCAAATATCTTCCCAAAAGCAAACAGAGTTTCCCATTTCTATATCCCATTCTGTGAAACGAGAAAATTTGATTATTCCTTAGGATATAAACTTCGAGCAACTTCTAAAAAAACCTCTAAAACCACATTATAATCCCATCCATTTGATTATTTTTTGGGATATGATATATAAACTTCTGGGGACTTCTAAAAGAACTTCTAGAAGCCACATTAGAATCCCATCCATTTTGATCAGTTCCATACTTACTCCTAGTGACCCTTCCCCAGTCAGAGTATTGTTCCAAAGGGAATCTCCATAGCCATTTCCCCAACGAAGCGAAGTTCTTGAATTTCAAATTGCCAATTCCCAAACCACCTCTCTGCTTCTCGAAACTATATCCCAAGCAACCAAATGATTTTTCCGTCCCATCAAAACCTTCCCACAAAAAGTCCCTCATGAATTTTTCTAACAACAATGCTATTTTTCTAGGCAACTTAAACAGAGACATGTAAAAGATAGGGATGCTAGAAAAAACAGATTGAATAAGAATTAATCTACCTCCTCTAGACACAAAAGACTTCTTCCAACCATCTAAACCTTTTTGAAACTTATTGTAAAACCGGTATCCAAAATTCATACGATAAAGGATTTCCCCCCAAATGGAAGCCCCAAATATTTTAATAGCCACTCCTCCAAACCACAAGCTACTCGTCTAGCAAGATCATTCAAAAAATCAATCTCCACATTTATTCCCACTAAGTTACTTTTTTCCATATTAATTTTCAGACCTGAAACATCACAAAAAAGTCTTAAAATATTAAGCATATTAAGGATATTTTCCTCTGAAGCCTTGAAAAAAAACAAAGTATCGTCCGCAAATTGCAAATGGGGCACTGACACATTGTACCAACCTATTGTAAATCCCTCAAAACAAAAAATCTTCTTTTCTCCACTAATCTTCCTAAAACATCTATGACCAAAGTGAATAAAAAAGGTGACAAAGGTTCATCCTGTCTTAAGCCCCCTTGTAGCTCCAATCTGCCTCTGGGTCTACCATTTCTTGAGGGCATATGAAGCACATTATACTAATAAAAAAGGAATGTCTATCATCTATGATAGACTTACCTCTTGCATGTTCTACCATATCACTGGACAAGAGGAAGGAAATGAAAAATGTAGTAGCCACATTGAACAAAATCAAGATGATATCTATAAAGGATGTTGGAGAGAATTACCATGAATTTTGTTTCTTATTTCTTCTTTTTCTTTTGTTCACTATCTTTTTTTATTGTCCAGTCAGATTAACTGTGCAAAGTGACAACATCCTTAATTACTATCATGCTCAAGGATGATGTCACACTTTATTTAATATTATCAGAGTGTAGTTTTCCTCCCACCTACAGTTGGCTTGCTGGTTCTGAGACCTGTATAATCCATTAGGAAGTTATGCCTGACTCTTCAGGTTAAGATAATACATTTTCTCTTTTATCCCCTGCTAAGTTGATGATACTTAGCAATAGTGAAGATAGAAAGTTTGAAGCAGAGAGTTACTCATCTTCTAAATAGAAAGTTAGAAACAGAGAATCACTCATCTTCTACAGATTGAGAATTTATGTTCGGGACCTCTTGTGGTCTTTAATCTTTTGAAGCTATAATAGCCTGTTTCCATTTCTAAAATTCCAAAATGACCTGCCAGTCATAATGAATTTTTGGTCATTATGTCCTCTTAATCCGTAGAGTTGCAAAGCAAGTGTAGTACGATTGGTTTTCTGATAATCAGTATAGTATGATTATTTGACATGCAAAGAAATCAAAGCCAAACAGAAGTAAAAATAACATCCATGATACAGCCATGGTAACACAATTATACAAATCCATTCATAACTAGAAAAAAAAAAACAAAAAACAAAAAAAAACAAAAAACAAATATAGAAAAAAATATATATATAAAAAAAAAGAATAAACTGTGATCATAATGAATGACAAAGAAGCACTGCAATAGCTTCAAATAAAAGAGCTATCAGACGTCAGATACAAGTTTAAATGCTGACCTTGTTAGAAGCCTAGAATAACCAGGTGTCTGGGTGTTTTACCCCACAGCCATCCAACCATGTCTGATGCATGTGTAACCAAATGAACTCATTTGTTAACTCAGCCTGCAAAACCATGCAAGCAAAGGTGACTAAAATAGTTACTAAACTGTTAATGTAGTTAGTTCAACAAGTATATGCTATTATAGGACCGAGATTGAGACAAACGTTGTAGTTATACCTTTGAACTCATTAAGATAGTTGTCAGACAACAATACCGCTCCTCTCCTACAAAAGAATTGCAAATCAAACAATATCGAAAAGAAAATGAAGCATCGGATTTTAGTATAATTAAAAAATAATAACAATAATAACAATAATAACAAAAGCCAAATAAACTAGTAGAGCATGAAAAAATTTCACCTAGTATCCAAAGTTTCAAGAAGTATCAAAGTTCATGTGGCTATTGACAAGAAAGAGATCAGTTAATTATTAGCACACTATAATGCAATTAATAATGCTACAATGCATTAAACTGCTTAATTGGACACCAGAATTCCAATACAAGCTTATATTCTTTCACTGTGAACAGTGAACTTATCAAATAAGGAAGGAGAGTAATATTCAAAACAATTAAAGAAGAAATGGATTTTTTTTTAACAGTTTATATAAACCATTGAATTTAAACCACACTATGAAACAGACTAATTCCTGAAAATATTTGAATAACTTTTTTTTTGATAAGAAACACGAACCAATTTTATTAGAAAAGAAAAGAGAATACAAAAAGATGACAAGATATCATCTGAAGGTTACAGCCAATTATTCTAGTCTCTAATCAAATCTGAAAGCATTAATTAGTGTCAAAGATCCAAAGAGCAACCCAGAATCTAACTTGTTCCCAAATAGACTCCAAACAGACTTCGTTATCTTCAAAGATTCTATTATTCCTTTCGAGCCAAATAGCCCAATACGTACCCAAAATAGCACAGTTCCACAAACTTTTCCTACGAACACATAGAACCCTCAATCAAACTGAAAGACGTCCTTACAATGACGAGGCCATACCCAGGAAACTTTGAATTCCTTTAGTAAATGGCACCAGAGAGATGTAACTGCAGGACAATGTAGAAATAAATGATCCATATATTCATTATCTTTACAAAGCACACACCAAGCTGGAGAAATAGCCAAGGAAGGCTTCCGCTTCCGGAGAACATCATAAGTATTCAACTTTCCCAGGGCTAAAAGCCAACATAAAAGCTTTCACCTTCGGTGGGGCACAAGCTTTCCAAATGAAAGAATGAGATTGAAAGGGCTGAACTCTATTACTCGAAGTTAATTCTTTAAACATCGATCCACAAATGAACATATTAGAACCTTCTAGTTTCCATACCCTCCTATCATCCACAGCCTCACAAAGATTAACAGAATCCAATAATACTATCAAATCTGAAACTTGTTCTAACTCCCTATCATTCAAATTTCTGACAAATCTTAGGTTCCATGAATAACTGCCACTTCTAATAATTGGCTCCACAGATTTCAATGCACAAATACTCTCATTATGAGAGACTGCCAATCTATGCAAAAGTAGAAAACGCTCTGCTAGACATAAGTCCCCTACCCATAAATCCTCCCAAAATCTAATTCTATCCCCTCTTCTCACTTTAAACTTAACGTGCTTAATAAACTCATCATAATCTCTTGAAATAAACTTCCAAGGACTTCTAAAAGCTACTCTCAATGCCTCCTTCGAATCCTACCCGTTAGGTAATGGCTTTAGCCCACAGGGATTGCTGTTCCATCGGAAACCTGCACAGCCCTTTTTTTTTTTCTTTTTTTTTTGAAGAGAGACAGAAATATTATTAATAAGATAAATATATGTTACAAAACAGTGGACAAGATATCCACAGCAAACAAAACAACAACATTACCAATACCAATACCCAAACATCTGAGCTCCTTAGGATTACAAACTACATTCCAAGCCACCAGATGTTCACCTTCCAGATCCCCACTGCCCTCCCACAAGAAATTCCTCATTTTCTTTTCTATGAGTAATACCATAAATTAATGTAATCACTTCACTTTACTAACTTTTTCCATCCTCCTATACAATCTCCTCCTCTTCCCTATCAGTCTAAGAGTATAAATGAATGGCATAACAAAACAATTTAAAATGTAGTATGGTGTATCACATTACGAACAAATAGCATGTAATCAATCATTTCCAGCATTATAACATAACTTATGCACATTTTAACCATTTTTTGAATAACGACAATTTCAAAAATAGCATTTAACCCTTCAACAAATGAAGCCAGAGAGAGAGAGAGAGAGGTAGCAGTTTTGGTCAGTTGATTTTCTGATTTTCTCCTGGTTAATAGTGACATGTTAGTTATATCCTCGACCTTAGTACCTAAAAACATCACAGGGTCAATTTATCTCATACAAACCACAAAATACCATGCCAACAGAAAAATCTCACCAAATGTCTTGTAGCACTTCACAAGCCATGTGTCTGAGCCAATCTGGGCTGAGGATAATCGATATACCCATACCTGAAACTGTTTCCCTCCGTCCCCATGCAACCTTCTAATTGCATCTATGCACTGGTGAATAGGCAGCACAGTTCCCAAAGGATGGACAAAAGTACCAGAGGAATACCGAATACTGACTAGGATGAAATAATATAAGCAATCAATTATAATATCTTACCCTTATAATATCTTACCTTAATAGAGTTGAAGGTAGCACAAACACGTTCACCATGAAAATTTACAAAGTAAAAAACTCAGTCTAAAAATCAATTCATAACAGTATAGGACAAACAAAATACTGAAAACTTTTTTGTGTTTATTATAAAATGATTAGTCATACGATTTACTCCTGAATTCTAGGGATGACAAAAACTACCTAGTGAAAGTAAAATACTATAGAGAAGCTCATTACTGGACATACTATCACTAAATCAAAAATGAAAGAACGAGGAACAGAGAAGAGTGAGGAATAATATTTCATTGCCATACCACAAATTTACAGAAAGGACTATAAAAGCTATCCTATCAAAGTAAATATTTCAAAAAGAAATAATTCATGCTATCATATATCTCAGAAAATAATCACTCCATGACAGGAACTATATTCTTCAAAGCACGAGTCAATAGTTTTCTTTTTGCTTGATTACAGAACACAGACATGGAAATAAACGATTGCAAATAAATGATTGCAATGAAGAAGTCCTGATACCAACCCAAAATCTATTATCATTTTTCCCGAAAAATGAACAGAACGTTGCTGATTAAAGTCAGACGTCTCCTTGCATGTAACTTCACCCTTTTCAGTCTTCTGCTTTTTAAATTCCTTTATGGTCATCCCTATCACCACAAAATGTTCAGAGCAATCATTTTATTCAACATATTCATCTCAAGTGAAAATTCTACATATGCTGCTCAGATTTCTGAACTTCTGCATGGATTATATTGGGATTATTTTTCATATTTTCTGAATGCCACTGCAACAGTTCTTCCTGTGCATTACTGACCTGCGATTTCCAGAAATTACATAGCTTTAAATCACGAGAATTCAAATTGTAATTACAGAACCCACCTCCAATAGCTAAGGAAACATGAGGCCGTAAGTCTGCAAACCATCACACCGTAGACTGCAGGAATACTGAACAGTTCAGCATCATTCCCAGAGTAACCACAAACAAGTGTTGACAGGCAGTTTTCCGTCAAATTTCAAATTTCTTCAGCAGATATGAAAGGGCCTGTCCTTTGCCAGCACCAAGTGGTAAGACATCCAAAGCAGTCCCACGGCTATAAATTATCTTTACATCTAGCTAAGCCAAATATTGATCAAGATCAGAGATATACCACTAGGAATTAAGTAAAGTAACATACAATAATAAGGAAGAGAAACAAACTGAATCTTACCCCTTGTTTCTCTAAACATTCTGATAGAACATCGATTATCTTGAGTGCTTCACACTTCTCTACAAAAAAGCTAACCTTGTGAGGTCGTTGGTCTATCTCTGACTGCAAAAGTTCCATAAATAAGTACTAAACAAACAAAACACATAAGTTCGGCCAATGTTAACTTGAACTCAATCAATTACAATTTTCCAATCCAACAATATAAGACATGGGTTTCGTCATTTATCCTCTATCCAAAAAGAAAATTGGCAGAGCAACTGTGAAAACCGGCAATATTACACATGGCAAATCTTACTTTTATCACTACACTAACCGGGTAAAGTAATAAACCACCAACCAAATATGACTATACATACGAACTCAAATCGTCCATCTAATTTTGATATCCTAATTAATATCTAACCAATGATTGTCATATCATTTAAAAATCTGAAACTATCTAATCAGTTTTTTTAACCCTATCCCTATAGTTTAAAATTTTCAACATATGTGTCATCAATTTTTAATAAAATTGGACAAAGATTTGGATACTTACATACAAGCATGTAGATGGTCTTAAAACCGGCATTATTGACCGTTCTTCAGTTCAAAATACTCCTCATAATCGTCTCGTAGCCTTTTCGCTCATGAAATCAGAAGTCAGAACGTTGTGAAATTCAAAGAAAGAAGCTGACCTGAGGAACAAGCGGAGGAAAGTTAAAGAGGTTTCTTCAAGGACAATGTCTCTGTCCCACCTCTGATTGAGATATTGTTCCCAGCCATAATCGGGGACCATAGCGTCGCCATAGGCGATCTCAGTTCCCACAGACATAACAGCGACGTCAGGGGTTAACAAGGGTTTCTCGGCCCTTAATAGTTTGTAGGAAGTGGGAGATCTTCCGGTTGAGAAGACAAGAAGAGAGTCACGGCGGTAATAGGCTTCCCATAGAGCATTGAACCGGAGAAGAGAGAGGTTCTGAGGGTCGTCATGGTCGACCTGTAAATCGCAGAGAGCCATTGAATTGAGTTATCAAGAAGAAGAAAGAAGAAAGGGGAATGAATGAATGAATGTACCATGGTGGAATCAAGATCAGAGACTATCATGAGACGTGCAGAGCCATTGAGACGATCCATGCCTATGGCTGAGCTGAGCTGAGCTCTCTACTGAATCCCACAAATATGGGAGAAGAGGAAATGCAAGCTCGGTGGTGAAACATAAAATTACAGTAACATCTCTGTAGTACATGGGCTAAATTTGTCCTTTAACACAAAAAGTTCCCAGCAGAATGTTAGAAAAGAGTTAATGGCACAACTGGGTCCTGAAGTATCCACTCTCTCCGTGGTTTGGTTTTTAGAGTTTTAATTGTAGTAATTAAGGGCTTGTTTGGCATTGTTTTTTATTTTTTGTTTTATAATAATTTGGTCTTTAAATTGTCTAAAATAAAATTTATTCTTAAATTTTTGACCAAAAATACAAGTGGTGCCATCTCAATGTATATTTAAAAGGTAATTTAGAAATTTCAAGCATAAAAATGAGTAATCATAGAAATTTTTTTTTTCTAAATTTACAATTCCAAGAACCCTAAAAAATACATAATAAATATTTCATTCTCTCATAATTTTTTTATTCAGTTTATTTCCTTTAAACACTCTTTCAGATATTACAACATTATCCTCATATGTGTTTTTTATCAAATTTAACAGTAGGTTACAATTTAGACAGTACATGGACTGAATTGCTACAAATCGAAAATATTAAGGACTTAATTGCTGTAGTTGAAACTTTGAGGACCAAATTGCCACAAATTAGATAGTTCAGGGATCATTTGTGCCATAAACCCATTAGAAAAAGAAAAAGAAATAAAGTGATTTCTTTGAATTTCTGAATGAGGTGATTGCAAAAAAAATACTTCAACTATGGCTTTTCGTTTTAATCTTGTTGTTGTAAGTAAACTATTTATTTATAATGACAAATTTAGCTTTTGAAAAAGACATATTTTTCAATTTAATAATTTAATTTTCAAAACTAACTATTTTGTTGGTTCTTAAATTATTAGTAATGTTTAGTGTTATTCCTTGAGCTTTCAAATTTCCTGCTTGGACAAATATTTAATTTACTCTATATTGGATATTATGTAAGTTACTACTATGCCCTTATTTAAAGGAACATGTGCCTAAGACAACCAGAACAGTTAGTTTAAGGATCAAAAATCATAAATTTAAAAATTTAGGCACTAAAATGAAATTTTTCAATAGTTCAGAGATCAATAGAATAATTAATCCTTATATCTATGCCGATATATTCATATTAATATATAAATAATATTTTTGTTAGCTATGAATTGTATGCATCTTAATTTGCACTTTGATAAGTGCGTATTTGAACTATTATTTGATATATTTCTCTATATTTATTTTGGTTGTTTTCTTGTAATTCTTAAGTTTTAATTTTATTTTTATGTTTTTAGGTATTTTTGAGGAGAATGATCGAATCAGAGCTGAAATCAGGTGAAACAGAACTTAATTAGAAAAAGCTGAAAAATTGGAGCTTCAAAGGCCAGCGCTCGAGTCCAGCAAAAATTTGTGCTTCCATGTGGTGCCAGAGAAAATGAGTAGCTAGTATTTTCAGCACTTTGGACGAATTTTGAGATTGGAAAACTACTCAAGGCTGACTCTAAGCCCTTCTATACTATAAAAAGACCTCTCTTACTTAGAAATAATAATTCCTAGACACCCTTAAACACTTAGATGATAGAAAGAGAGAGAGAATCAAGAGGAGAAGAAGAGCTTGGACCCTGTTTTCAGCATTTCTTCACCCTTTCTCCTTCCTTTTTCTTTTGTTCGTTTATTCTAGCATGATGTTTTTATTTTTCATCCTTGTATACATGCTAAACTAAGGTTTCTATTAAGTTAAGGATGATTTCAAAGTCCTAGACATGAATATTTTGTAAATTTCTTAAATTTTATATAAAATATTATTGATTATTTATTAAAAATTGCTATATTCTTCTATGATTATTGGTTCATAATTTCTATTTTGATTTGTATGGGATGAGCAACTAGATGAATATGATAGGAATCTATTACTAAGTTATATTACTTGATCCATAATTGTCTTGAAAATCTATTCAATAAGTAGCAAATTATTATAGTTGATTGAATTCATGTCAAAGTGCTATCTATAATTGGTAACTGTGATGAACAATTGACTATAAGATCTAATAATTAAATAATATGATTGTCTAATAGTGGAGAATGATCCTTTGACCCGTTTTATTTTATTGCTTTTTTTATTTTGTTTATTTTCGGTTTTGTTATTTTTTTTCTAAAAAACCCTTAAATATAATAGGATTGATAGCTTATAAATTATACCAATTTCTCGTAAAATCGATCCTTCTTACCACTATACTAGATAATTCTACGGTTTCTTAGGCCATATTAGATTAGTAATTAGGAGGTTATAAATTTTAATTTAATTGCATTAATGACCGCTGTCACACTTTATTGATTATACTCCTTTCAAAGTACTAAGAAACATAAACTCAAATTTTCCCTTAAAAGGAAAATAACATAAACTATCTTCTTTATTTTCACTTAATTCTATTTTCAAAATTTTCAAAACTATCCGGTTTTGTTCGTCAATTTGGGGGTCACATGTTTGTCAAAAGTTAAAAAAAGTATCTCTTGTAATGTGTTCTCATCAATCAATTGATTAACTAAAAATGGAGCATAAGCTATACTCTTTTAACCTTTAAAGAAGCCAAAACATAATTTTATAGTATTGGAGATTACGATGACAAACGTTGGATTTTGTTGGACGCGTACACGTTTTTGGAAATGTTCCTTATCTGAATTGTTAATTTCTAACCTCAAATTGCATTATTTAAAACATTCTTTTAATACATCTAGAATAGATATGGAATGAGAGCCTTAACATTTGGGGGGAAATCGTCTTGCTTGGAGAGGTACCACTGCCTTGTAGCATAACTCCTTCCCACTAGGTATAACATTGTGCCTATAGACACAGATAATGCATGGAGTGTTTGAGAAATAAAAGAGAACCCTAAAAATTCTATGATCTCAAAAAGGTAATGCGGGCATATGACTAGACCGAAGAGACCACCACTTGGAATCTTATACTTTTTCTCACCTTTTTCTCTTAGTTGGGAAAGAAGATAGTGGTGGTAAAAGTTCCCACTTATCCCAATTAGAAACAAAAGGAACCCAATGTATTTCAGATCAATTGGTGGTTCTACAAGCCCTTGTGAAAGGTATTGAGCATAAACCATGCTTGTTGTGTTTGATAAGTAGTTGATAGAGATGATAATTGCAGTGCTGAGAACCATATTGCTGCTGTATTTGTGAATAAATGAAACCTACAAAAACATTCTCAACTATAAATAAGAAGTTGCATAAAATTACCATGTTTGGTTGAGAGGAAAATCCGGAAAAGATATTCTGTAATTACAAAAATGAAAAATATTGGGTTAAAAAAAGAAAAAACACAAATTAAAAAATATACATTAATATATATAGGGCCATAATCAAGTGTATATTCTTTTTTTTTTTTACCTATTTATAGGTATTTTTTTAATCGTTAAATTATTATCTAACGGTTACTATAATTTGAGTAGTTAGAGAAAAATAATAAAAATAAATATATATTATTTAATGTTTTCTGCTCTCTACTTTTTACCATGAAAAGAAGTACACAATTAATTTTACTTGAAGAAAATTATAAAAAGAAATATCTTCTCAATTGGTGCCCTATATATATATATATAAATGGAGAATCTGAGCCCCATTGTTGTGCTCGTGGAGAAGGGGAAGCGCTTTAGAATTGGTGTTATCAGTATATCACTTACTAGTATATTGTTATATTCTACCTGCTTTGGTTTGGAGATATTATGTGTCATTATTTAAAGTAATGAAGTTAATGCTCTATCTAAAAAGAGTAATGCAAGGACACCAATATTTTATACCAAAAACTTAGTACAAGATTTTGGTGTCACACTAGTGATGTGACATTATTTTTAGCCACAAAACTTTAAATGGCGTGGTCTCACTTTCAAAATATAAGTAGTTGAAATAAATGACACTTTAAGTGCTGTAAGTTTTTAGTATAGGATATTAGTATCTATATAAATAAAGCAAACTTGTAATGAGAGGCAATATAAGAATTTAACAGACATCTTGTGAACGTTCCCTCTGTTTTTGTTCTATTGTATTCTATCTCATTGAATCATATTTTGTTTTATGATATTTTAGAATATCATAAGCTTTGTAACATGACTATTTTTCTGTTAAGAACTAACAAGTTGTGACAAAAAGACTATTGGTACAATAATTAAATAATAAAGAGTAGGCTACTGTGTAAATTGAAAGCTCGGGGGATAAAATGGTAAATAGGTATAATTCAGATTGCTATAATTAACTCTAAACTAAGCTTGCAAGAAGAGGAATCATAAGAATATAACGGACGTTTAGGGCTGGTAATTTGCGACATGATACAACACAACTCGAAACACACACAGAATTAGCGGTCTAAGTTTACCTTAAACAAATTCGATCAAAATCAGATTGAACCTATGAACCCGTTTATTAAATAGGTCGGGTTTGGGTTGACCCACTACCTCAAAACTGATCTACAATGACAAGTTTATTAAACAGGTCAATTTCAGATCAACCTATTTATGACCCATATAATACCTATTTGAAAATTATAATATGTTTATTATGTATGTTTAGACTTTTTTGTATTTTTAAAATTTTATTACGCATATATATTAAGATTTTATGTGTTTTCGATTTATTTTTGGTAAATATTTATGTCTTAAGATCATAAAACATGTGTAAATTTAAGTTAAATGTGTTGAAAAAGTATATTTTAGCTAATTTAGATTAAAAGAGTTAACGGATCGTGTCGGGTTTAACTTGACCCGAATATGATCCATTTAAATAAACAAGTTATACTGATCGTATCGGATCAACCTGTTTATAAACAGATCGGGTTTGGGTTAGAATTTTTAACACAATTATTAAGTAGGTTGAGTTTGGGTTGAAGTATGTGTTGTTATATATAGATATTGACACGACACGAATTCGACCCCCTGATACGAATTGCCACTCATACAGACGTCTTATGACCATGGAAGATTCAATCTTAGATCACTAACATAAAAGTAAACTAAATTAATCTGTAACAAGAGGAACTATAATAAGAATGTAATGAACATTATGCCCAACGTGTCAGAAAATGCTTTTGTGGGTGTCCGACCAATCTGTTATTATATAGAGAAAATTAGTTTTAGAATTGTTTTAAGAGTAAGGTTTAACTAGCTTCTTTCCATTTAATTTATTTTTTCTGTCTTTTCTATCAATATTTACTAGTGTTGTAATTTATAAACTACAAGTTTACTTTATTTTAGTAAGTAAATATGTGGTTTACATTTCCATGACTAGTTCCACCAAAATATTGTATTGAAAAAATGATAAAAATTCGGAGATTTCAAAATAAGCTTATGTAATTAATATCCCTATTACTGTACATGTATACATATATTATGCTGGTCACGCATATGGTAAACATACCTCCTAATTATATGTAGAGTCATGTGTTCAAATTCAAATTTCTCAGGGTTCCAAAAACAAAAAACAAAAAACATTTGTGAACTCCATTAGTTGCACATGAAAATTAAGAAAATTAGATTCAACTCTGGTTTCAGTGAAAATTTACTGAATTTTGACAATCGTATTTATTTTTTATGCACCCACTAGTTTTCAACTTTTTCACTGTTGAAAAGTCAATACTAGGTTTCAACTTCATTAAGTTAATTGCTCAGGAGATTAGTTCCTCATCGGGTATGCCATTGGAGTACAAAATTTTGTTGTTATTTTTTGGTTAACCTCTTAAAAAGTATAACCACGGGACTAATCCTTGAAAACCATCTAAAAAGTTAAAAATAAAAATACCAACAAATAAAAGAGTGCTAAACTATTAATATATCCCTAAACCTATTCATATCCTAAAGGAAACAAAAGAAAAATCACAAAAATGTTCCTCGGGTTTAGGTTAAATGCTTTTATCTATTTGGTTTTCAAAATTAATAACAATAAAAATTTTGGATTAGCAAATTAATTACAAACTTCATTCATTAATCTAATTTGGTCAAAATTGACATACTAAAAGATAAAATTGCCTCTTTTCTATACTTGTAACCAATCAAATACAAGCGAAAACACAAATGGCCGTGGGTAAAAGAAATAAAAAAAAGAATAAGAATAAAAGAAAAATTAATGAAGAAAAGTCAAACTTTTTTTCCCCATGTCTTTAGTTAATTAACTATGTTTTGGTAAGAGCATCTTGGTCATATTAAAAAATCTTACTTAATTTTGATCAAATTAGATGGAGAGATAACATTTGTATCAATTTGTTAATCCAAGGTATGTTTTCGTGTGTATAAAAATCAGAGGATAACTTGAGCATTTAAACAAAACCTATTGAATATTTTTGTAATTTTTCCCAAAGAATAAACGACTTCGAATATTTTTGTAATTTTTCCCAAAGAATAAACGACTCGTATATAGACTTCTATTCAATAACTCAATTCTTCTATGAAATTCTACGTGAACGAAGCCACTTGAAAGATGATAACAGACACAGCATAATTCAAACTGAGAATTTCAGGAAAAAAAAAAATCAAATCAAATTGAGATGAAAAAATGAGCTAGAATGAACAATCCAATGAATCGAAAAACATGCTTAAATTCAGACCCCTGATCTTATGTGTTTGAGACCAAAAAAGATAAAAATAATAAATAATTAACAAAAGATTATACCTCAAAAACACGTTTGAAGAAATGGAAGGCCAGAGCGGATTTGAGCATGAGCATTCTAATACAATCATGGGGAAAAAGCAAGAACATCGCCACACTTGCGAGAAATGCTGGAGTGTAGCAAATGAGCATGCCCCATCTGCTAGGCACCTTAGTGGTACCTTCTTTTGGCTCTTTGGTTAAGAACTGTTTTGGAGAATCATTGGTTTGATTCAAGAATTTCGAGTAAGGCATATTGTTTCCTCGAAGCTCCGAAAACCCTCCAATGGCGGACGATGCTAAGTAAATCACGGACATTGCGTTGAGTAAAACAGAAGGAGGTTGTGGGAAAACAAGTTTCACCAATATGGATACCATATTCATCAATCAATATTTGGTCACCTTACCCTCTCTTTTTCTTTCTCAATGAAAATATCCCTTGATATCTAAATTTTTTTTTTAACTTAGTTTTAGATACTTTGATGATGCGACTATGATTTGTTGGAATATAAACGTTAGAAGGTATTAAATTAGTTTATGTCTTAATTTCTAGCAAAAATAAAGTTGAAAATTAACATGTCTTCTATTAAAAATACTAGTGCAGTGCTTCTATTTGGAACCGCATATTTCTGGAGTTTCTTTGTAGTGGAGGCCTAAGATTCTCCGTGGTATGGGACAGAAAATGTCACAGGTTGGCCGTCATTGCAAATTTTTATATTTCATGACAAGTGATATCCTTTTATTTAATTTGTCTAAGTACAGAGAATACGATAATTAACATGCCTTATTGGTACGGAAAAAGCATATGCCACATAATACAAGGATGTTAATTGGTGCTCGGCTTTGAAGTAATGGACGCACCAACAAACTGCTAGGACATAAGAGATGAGAAGATTGAGCAGTAATCTTGCTTCATGAATTTCTTTTCTTTTTCTTTTTGTTCTTTTTATTTGTTTTGTAGTCTGAAAATCTAATCTGGGTTTGGCCGAGTCTTAAAATGTTAAACATATTATAAAAAAAAACAACATCCAAGTTAACGAATACTAATTACAGTCCCCCGTATAAATCCGTAACCAGGTATCACCTAGCCCAAGTGATTTTGTCAGCATACATGGCCGAACACGTCAACCAACGAACTTGAGGGTAAATGTCGAGGAATTTCTCGGATCATATAGTACAAAGACGCGTACGTCGAAGGCAATAAGAGGATAAAACTACATTGCCTTGTAAAAGGCCTTTTATTCACAGTTTTACCGTAAGTGTTGTGGTAAGTGTGCTGACATATGCGGAACTGCCGTACAATATCTCTTTGTTTTAGAACTTTTTTGCTTATAGATGTTGGAATTAGTGGAAGAAGCTCATTAAAGTAGTTGTCTGAAGAATTATAATTAATTAATTGTATCAATGCTGATATAGTAATTAGCAAGAACCAAGAAACATATAATCATGTTTTATGATATTATACAAAGAAGTAATTAGCAAAAAGTCATTATGGTATGTGACGTTCTTTCCAAAAGTAGTCATACAAAATAAAAGTGCAATTTTAGCCGAATAGATTTTAAAATTAAATAATTAACAAGCCTATTAATTACTTGAAGCTAACTGTATGTATCTTGTAAGATCTCGATCTCATATTTATTGGATATTAGACCAATTTATAAAAGTTGGTTGTACTATGTGCTACATGCCTAGCCCATTAACTGGGCAGTGGCATATAGCATAACTTATGGTAGACACCTTATATGAGTTTTGATAAAAACTAGATAAAGTAATAAGTGTGAATGCAAAGGAATTAAATTTTTGGAATACTCTAATTTCCAGAAAAAGATCGATAGTAATTTTTATTATTGATTTGGTTCAATGAACTTAGATCGCATATTGGATAGCTATTCTAATTATAAATAGTTGTTCCAGTTATGGTTAATTAGATGCAAACAAATTAGGGAAAAACTAACAAGATAATATTTGACTAATTGCCAAAAGATAAGTGAGCATATTTGAATATTGTAGAAAGTGTGGAAACGGCTATATAACTACAAGAAAATAGAGAATTTTACCCGCACATTTTCATGTAGATAAAAATCTAAAATATATAACTGGAACCATTTATATACATATTTGAAAAGTAAAGTAACTATGTAAAGTAAAGTAACTTGCTTACAAACTACTTTTGTATAAGTATATACATCATTGCCCACATATATATTATGTAGTAAAAGAGACATCAAATGTGTAGATGAATCGTATGGGTTCAACATATAGATTTGACATGGTTACCGATGTGACAAATGATATGTCAGATGGTGTGACATGAACACTTATGTAGACAATGAGACATAATTTCATAATGATGTGGCAAGTGATGTGGTAGATGATGTATCAAATGACTTGTACTTTCTAGTGACATGGCCAATGAAATGGCATATTATGTGGTAAGACACATAGATACTTGCATGGACAATGACATGTAATGGAATATTATGTTACATAACTGGAATTTGCGGAAAGAGAAATTCCTATCACTAGCCAAATTACCAAATTTGGCCAATGAATAAGGAGCCACATGCTTACAGTCACAGTGATTGTAGCATGTCGTACCTCCTGATAGTTACCTAGTTGTATGTAGTTCTCTCTCTCTTTTCTATATATATAAGGAGACTCTATACACTTAAAAAGTAAAGACAAAAATTATAGAGAAATTTTGCTAGTTATTCTTGAGAGAAAAATTCTCAAAGATAAGTGAACAGTCAACTTTTTATTCTTAGATTTCTTTGAAGAATTTTAGTATAGTTACTAACTTGATCTTTTCCTCTGTTGTTCCCTTTTTTGTGTACCTTAGAAAGTAGAGATAGAAATTACAGAGAAATTTTATTAGTTTTTCCAGAGAGAAAAATTTTCAAAGATAAGTGAAAAGTCAATTTTCTGTTCTTAAATTTCTTTTTTAATAATAGTCATGAGAATATATTATTCGTCTATCGTCTACAAGAGGTATAAAATTCATGCATGATTCTAATATATTGTTATGAGAATCATCATGCTCCTCATTATGTTTTCTCATACATTGTTTTATTAAAAAGACTGTTGGTAGATACTACAACAAAAATGTAATAGAGCGGCGACGCCGATACCAGAGTCCATTTATCACCGCTTTATGAGCATATAAAGTGGCAACAATCAGAAAGGCTCTGCTATATATTACAAAGAACTTTTCGAGTATTGAAAAACTCTAAAGTGACGACATTTGTTTCCGCTTTAAGGTTTTTTAATTTAAAGTGGCGACTTTTTGTCTACGTTTTAGGCTTTTCAATTTAAAGCGGTGAATTTTGTCCCTGCTTTAGGTTTTTCTATTTAAAATTTTCATTATTTATTGGCGCCACTATTTTCTAAAAAAAAAATGAAATGGCACTAGGAGAATTAGGGACTCTAAAGGGGCTACTATTGTCACAGCTTTAAACTGAAAAACCTAAAGCAGTTCGCTTTAGGTTTTTTAGTTTAAAATGGCAACTTTTGTCCTTGTGTAAAGTTACCACTTTAGGTTTTTCAGTTTAAAGCGGCGATTTTTGTCTTCGCTTTAAGTTTTTCAGTTTAAAATTTTCATTATTTATTAGTGCCACTATTTTCTTAAAAAAATGAGATGGCGACAAGAAAATTATGAGTGAAAATATTTACTCTAAAAGGGCGATTATTGTTGCTGCTTTAAACTGAAAAATCTAAAGTGGCGACTTTTGTCCCCGCTTTAGGTTTTCACTATTTATTGGGACTACTATTTTCTCTAGAAAAAAATTAAATGGGCGCTAAGTTAAAAATATTTAGCCTAAAGGGGTAACTATTGTCGCTGCTTTAGACCTTTTTTTTAAAAAAAAAATTAATTTTAAAATTAACTATGAATAATTAATGAAAGTAGTATTTTAAATTAATTCTTAACCCTAATGTGGCGACTAGTCGCCGTTTTAACTTTTTCATGAAATTTTAGGCAGGCAAAATGATCACTATAAATTTTGTAAACTTAAATAAAATGGGGTGTTTCATTTAAAGCGGTGATATTGGGTTTATTATAGTGACAAAAGTCACCGCTTTATATTTACGTTTTATTGTTTATAACAGCAACAAAAGTCACCGCCTTATATTTGCATTTTATTCAACCCAAAAACCACTTCTTCTCTTCCTCTTTTCTATCTAAAATTCTCTTTCTTTCTCTATAGTCATTCTCTCTCTCCAATTTCCCTCTCTCAAAATCTCGACCTCCCTCTCACAAGCACTGCATCTCCTTCTCATTATAAATTTATTTTCATCTCTCTATGATGTATAATTTCTATCTTTTTATCCATCTCACTTTCTTTCTCTTGCTTTTTTTTTTTTAAATTTTTGTTTCTTTTTTTTGGGGGGTGTCTAGCGACCACCATTGTCAATAACCACCGTCACCATACACCCTCATCCACTGTTGCCAGCCACCCTAATCAGTCCGGTTAGTTTGGATTTTTTGTTTCTGTTTTTGTTTTTTTTTTTAAATTTTTTGATAATTTGTTATGTTAAAAATTAGTTTTGTAATTTTTTTAAAAAAGTCATAATTTATGGTTATTATATATATATTTATATGATTTTATTGTATTATATTTATGGTTATTATAACTACTTAATTGCTTGTTATATATACTTATTTTAATTTTAGACAACTCTTAATATAATTATTTTTAATATTAATTAATGTCATTAAAATATCTGGTATTTAATTATATTAATTTTTAATATCTATATTAATTTAATTAATTTAAAATATAATTATTTTTAATTTCTCATTTTAAAACTAATTAAAAATAATTTTTTTAAAAAATAATTTTTTTTAAAAAAAAAGCTCTAAAATGGCGACAAAAATTCGCCGCTATAGAGTAATTAAATATGGCAACATAAAGTGTCGCGGCTACACAGATCTATACTAGCAGATTAATACGGTAACTCAATAGCGGTGACTTTTTACTTTCTAGCAGCGATATTTGTGGCCACTCAATTTCTTTTTTGTTGTGGTGGTATTTTTAATGACAAAATTAAATTTTGAAAATCTTACCAAGTGCTAATTTTTCAGTCTTTCTAACAATAGTGAGAGTATGGTCGGTTTAGCCGTTATCAGTAATCTCTATGTAAATTACCACAAACAATTTTATTTCAAATGATTGGAAAAAGAGTCAAATACAAGATCTTCTTTTTTGGTTCGTTGATCTGTTGTTATATAACATGTTTACGGAGACTTGAAACATGTATCTAGAAATCCATTTTCCTTAGAACGCTATTTGTCCCTTCTCAATTTGAGATTGTTTGTGGGTTTCTACTAGGAAATAACTTCCAAGATTTGATACGCGTTGATATATAGTTAATTGGCACAAAGTAAACGGAAAATCAATAGAGAAAGAATAATAGTTTTTGGGCTTTTCTGAAAAAATGTTAAAGGAGAAAAAGAGAGAAACTTAATTATTTAAGCTATGATTTCCCTGAATATGTTTTTACTGTCAATTAGACAACTATTATGGAGACACTTAATTGTTTGAAGAGTTATGACGGTTTGGAAACACCGTGGGGAAAAAATTGCCTCTTCAGATTTAAAGATTTAAATAATTATTATCTTTTATTTAAAAAATAGATGAAAAATAATTATAGGTTTTCCCTTGTATAATAACTTCATTACCTCCAAAAGAAGTTATTGCTTGTAAGGTCATAAGATTCATAATCCTCCAAAAGTTTGATACTTATAAAGTGAACATGTTTGTTTCCTTAATTTCTAATTATGGGACGGCATAGGGTATCAAAATCTCTCAACTTTATATTTGAAGAACATCTCCAAAATCGATGTATTACCAATTCATTATCAACTACTAGTGTGAGTATACATATCCTGATAAGCCACTAATTTTTGGTACTACGAAACAGATCCCAGAGACCAAAAAAGATGGTCAATCCAACCCCCTATTTTTTTTCCGGTTATTATTTGACAAGCTAATTTCTATGTCTGTTTATTTACAAAAGCACATTGACAATATCTGAGAGTTATATATGTTTGCATGCATCATAACTTGCACTTTAATTATTTATCGGCTGCACTAACAAAAAGAAACCCATTTTCTGAGTTGTACAGTTCTAGCTTTCAAATTGCATTATTATTCTGAACTCTCTTTTTCTACAACTAGAATACATATGGAATAAGAGCCTTGACATCTTGGGGGAAATCCTCAAACTTGGAGAGGTACCATTGCCTAGTAGCACAACTCCTTCCCACCAAGTAAAACATTGTTCCTATAGCTATAGAAAATGAATGAAATGTTTGAGAAATAAAAGAGAACCCCAAAAACTCTATGATCTCAAAAAGGTAATGTGGGCATATGACTAAGCCAAAGAGACCACCCTTTGGAATCTTATACTTTTTCTCACCCTTTTCTCTTAGTAGGGAAAGAAGATAATGATGGTAGAAATTCCCACTTAACCCTATTAGGAACAACACAAACCCAATGTATTTCAGATCTATTGGAGGTTCCGCAAGCCCTTGGGAAAGGTGCTGAGCATAAATCAAGCTTGCTGTGGATGATAAGTAACTTATACCAATGATAATTGCAGTATTAAGAACCATGTTGCCGCTGTACTTGTGAACAAATAGGACCTACAAAAGCAAGATAAAAAATAGGATAAATTGCATCTTTACTCCTGAAACTATCATCTATTTAAAGTTTTACCCCTATTTTATTTTTCTTTGTAAGAATTCCCCCCGAACTATTCGATTATGTAAAAAACTCCCCTTCTATTACCTTTCATCCATAGTTCTGACGAAATTATGACATGTTATCACAAAACAAGGTTATTTTAAACTTTTATCATCATATACCCTTAGATTAGGCGCCAAATTTTTCTATTTTTCCTCTCATACTGTAGTCTTCTTCTCAAAAGTACTAGCCTCCAACCTTCATTAAAGCTAAAATTTAGCTATTGTGTTACTTTCTGTCCACATTAATGTCTTCTATTTGCAAAAAATTTATTACAAAACTCTCTTCAATACCCTAAATATAAAGACACATTACTATTCCATTACAAAATATAACAGAGAGTGTTTTTTCTATAATCTAATAATTCTGGGGTATTTTTACAAAGAGAAATAATTTAGGGTGCAAAACTCATAAGCGATAGTTCGGGGGGCAAAGATACAATTTGTCCTAAAAAAATACGTAAATGAGAATAGAAGTCATCCGATGAGTCTAACATTAGCAAGATATGGATGATATTTTTTTCATCAAAATATGAAGTAAGATACATTGGACTAATTTCTACCCATTCAAATTATGTTAGTCAACCCAAAATAAAAATAATAATAAAAAACGAATTTCCATAACAAAGAAAGGCTCGTTACAATTTCCATGACAATGTTTAAATTCATATGGACGTGAATCCTTTATACGGTTTTCGTTTCCAAATCTTTGTCTAGCCACCAATATTTTGCCACGCTATCAAGTGTAATATTTACTCGCAAAATCAAAGGTTCCGGTCTTTCAACGAGGTAAGTAAAATGTTTATGACAAAAACAAAAAAGCAAAAAAGAAAAAAGGAAATAGACCGGTTATGCTTGACTAGGTGGAATTTATTTCGGACTTAAAAAAGAAGGAATAACTATTCGGAATCACAATTCTTTCAGATGATGGAATCACGATTTCTTAATTAATTCTCAAAAGGCTAATAAATAAGAGTTCCACTCGATCTTTAGCTAATTAATTTAATTAAAACTTAACTTACCATTTTTTCACCATATAATACACAAAGGTAAAAGTATTTTTGTCACTGACATATTTACTGTATTCCATTCAATTAGTTTAAATAAACAATGGAAAGCTATTCAGATTCTTATTCTAACTTCGTTCCATTATAATTCGCATTATGATTCTCTTTCTATTCCCCAAACCAAGCATGATGGGTTAATGAGCTAGAATGAAATATAATTAAGAAGATGGCGTCTAAATTTTCATAACCATGCTAAAACTCACGTACCTGTTCCTTTTTTTTTTCTTGTGTGTGTGTGTGTGTTTATAATAAAAAAGTAAAAAAAAAAAAGAAAAAAGAAAAAAGAAAAATGGGTATACCTCAAAAATCCTCTTGAAGAAATGAAGGGCAAGAGCCGAATTGAGCAGGAGCATTCTAATATCATTATAACTCTCCTGGGGAAAAAGCAAGAAAAACGCCACGCTCGCTAGAAACGCCGGAGTGTAGCATATAAGCATGCCCAATCTACTCGGCGCCTCGGTTTTTTTCTCTTTATTGAAAGATTGTTTTTGAAAATTATTAGTGACACTATTCAAGAATTTCGAGTACGGCATATTGTTTCCTCTGAATTCCGAGAACCCACCAATCGCAAACGACGGTAAGTTAATCACGGACAACGTGTTGAGAAAGAGAGAAGGAGGTGGTGGGAAAACAAGTTTTAGAAATAAGGATTCCATTTCCCAGTTTTGTTGTTTTCGGAAATTATGAAAATAGGTTCCGAGCTGAAACTTATAGTGGACTACGAGAATGAGAGGCCAGGACAGCGTGGGAGGTGTTTACGAAGTTTGGATTTGGGACCGAAGATTTCTGGTGGCGGCAAATGTGTCGTACGTACGTGTTTGTATTTGAAATGGTGGCCTAGGATACTTTTACATGCCCCATGCTATTGGACACAAATGTTACACGTACCTATGTACGTGCCATCTTTTTGGTGCATTATTCTGGGCATCATGTTTTACTCTTTTTGGTTTGTATAGAATTTATAACTGTGTTTATTAAATATAGAATTATAATACCTTGAAAAAAAAAAGAAAATATAGAATTATAACTGTGTTTATTTACGTAATTATTCGTTTGCAAATACTATTGAATTTTGAGAAATTACAGCATAACGCCTTTCGCTTTAAAATTAAACAAAATTTTAAATTTGTTTAAATTTTGTTTACTAATAAAAGAATTTGGACAATCAGACCACGGCTACGGCCTACTATATCCAATAATAATTGAGTTTACTCAATTAACAATACTTGTACTCTGGATTATAAGTAAATAATGTAAGAATTATTCATGGAACAAAAAATCGCAACTCAATAATATAAATATATATATATATATGTGATTGGATTTCTTTTCCGATTAGTATTGGCAATCTGATGGAGTAACACGTGTGGGTAGATAATGCTAAATGGATACAGTTATGCTTATGAATAAGGGCTAAAAAAGCCAAACTGCCGAATTTTGGATCATTGTTTGAAAAATAATTGTTTTTCGAACACTATTAAAGTTGGCTGGATTTTGAAAATTATTTGAAAAATGGTTGTTTTTCATATTTCTTTTGTATAAAATTTATTTATTTTTTTAAAATAGATCAACTAAAAAAGGCCATTTATCAAAATAAAATTATAAAATAAATAATCATTTATTTATAAAAAAGGGGACATTTCTTATAAATACTCTATGAATAATTATTGGGTGGAATACGTATATGTCCATTTTAAGGCCAAAAAATGAGTAAATCTTCTCAATTTAAAAAGGGTTTATAGCACAAATGGTCCCTGAATTATTCAACTAATTGTGACAATTTGGTCCTCAAAATTTCAATTGTGCCAATTAAGTCCCTGGATTGTCTAACTTGTAGTCTACTATCAAATATCTGACCAAAAACACATTTGATAAGCACATAGTAGCATCCAAAAGTATATTTAAAGGAAAATAAACTGAACAAAATAATTTAGAGAGAAAAAAAGATGAAATCTTCGCATTTTTTAGGATTTTTTGAGTTGCAAAGTTAGAGAAAATTTTTCTGTGATTATTCATTTTTATGCTTGAAATTTCCATATTATCTTTCAAATACACTTTTTAGATATCACTAGGTACTCCTCATGTATATTTTTGGTCAAAATTTTAATAATACATTGTAGTTTAGACAATTTAGGGATCAAATTACTACAAATTAGAAAGTTTAGGAGCCTAATTGCTATAATTGAAACCTCAAGGACCAAATTACCACAATTTGGATAGTTCGAGGACCATTTGTATTTTTAACCCTTTTAAAAATTATAACTAAAAAAACCTAAGAATCTTATAGCGAAATGACCGAATTTTGAGCTCATTTTAAGCAAATGTCCGTTTCTCAAATGTTGTAGCAAAGTGGCAAGTATATTAGTATATATACCAAGTATATACTCAATACATACATAAAGTAAACCTGGTGCAAAAGTAGATGATGAACATCTAATTGTGTATATTTGTTAAGTATCTATATCATCATTATACAATTAGGGTATCATTAACTTTCCAAACTTAAAGTACTTTTATAGTCATAAGCTTAAAAATAAGAGTTATCCCTAATTCGTGTGATTGTTGTGATGTAGGTTTAGTAAAATAGACATAAATCTTAAACCGAATGGAGAATTGATACGATTCCTAGACTCAAGGAATTTAGCCTCAACGCCCAACTAAGCAGAGAAAGCCGAACAAAATGTTTGATGGGTTAGAATTGGACTTCAACAGTGACAGTATTGGACAACAATCTTGGATCAGTCTGACATGCTCTAGTTTTTGGGCTTTATGTCACAAACTAAAAACATTTTTCATGTGATTCTTACTGATTCTTAAGACAATTATACAACTTTATTATTGTGAGCAAAAAGAGATAATGTATATTTGACGTGTTTTCGGCATTTCATACGAGAGAGGAAAATTTGTCAAAAATTGAGGCATGTTTTTCAAACTTGTAACTAACCTTGTTTGTATTCTTCCTCCTCCGATCTTCTATAAATGGGGCCTAAATAAATCATTTTGGGCAGCTTTGTTTCTAGAAAATCTAAGTTCATTTTATTTCTTTTTTTGTTTAAGTATTTTATCTTATTGTAATTTTTTTTAAGTGGAGTTTAACTAATGACCTCCACTTATTACAAAGAAAAAAAATAACTCACACACCTTGAGAGTTGAACTCCCGACCTAATATCTAGTCTCTACCCTATCTATTGAGCTAGCCATAGTGGGCTTTTTCATCTTGTTGTTATTCTATTTTGCATGTAAAGTAGTAAGATATTGCTATTGAAAGTTCTATTTATATCTTGTTCATACTTATTTTTCTTCTTCACCATGTTTAGTTAACTTGCATCTTGCTAAAGTGAAAGGGTGAACCTCTTAGGGAAAAATAGATAAAAACTAAAACTCTAAATGAAACTCATTATTTATATCCTTAAATCATGGTTATAGTATGTCAAAGTGATATTTTACTCGGCAAGACAGGGGATGATCCAAAGCGAAGTTAGTTAATAATACATACTATTATATGTATTACAAGAATTAAAAGGATAAGAACAAATATATTATAAGATGTTAACTAAAGTATGAAATTAAAAGATAAAAATATAAAGATATGAAGTTGTAGAATAAAATTCTTACCAATAGGGGATCTACTCTTGATACATCAAATAAGTATAATCTAAATTCTTATATAACTCAATTGGAATCCACATAGAATAGAGACTCCAATCGGTGAGTATAGCATAAAAGGTTCATCACAAGATACATATATGATTGTATTAGTTTCCTTAATTGCATTCTTTGAATAACGCTAATATTGGTAAATGTGATCAAGCATTCATGGTGCCAACTTACGCTATAACAACTCAAGATTCCTTTCACAGCCGGCTCTTAGTGCAAATGGCCCAGAGAGAATCGAGTATTTTGTGTACCAATGGTTGTCCACAATGAGTCAAAACTCACCACTTTACAAAGAAGGTATTAAGATTGATTAAGAAAACAAAGCAACACATATTATAATAATGATTTAAGGATATAATTTAGAGATTTAGTTTATACCTATTTTTCCCCAAAAGATTCCCCTTTTTACCTTAGCAAGATGCAAGTTGACTGACTAGATATGGGGATGAAGAAAAAAAATATGAACAAGATATAAATATAACTTTAAATAGAAATATCTTACTACTTTACATGCAAAAGAGAATTACAGCAAGGTGAAATACTTAAGTAAAGAAAAAAAGAAAATTAACTTGATTTTTTGGACCCAAGCTGCCTAAAATGATTTATTTAGGCCTATTTATAGATGATTGGAGGAGGAAGAATACAAACAAAGTTAGGTACAAGTTTGATAAATATGCCACCACTTTTGACAAAGTTTCTTCCCTCACATGCATTGTCCAAAACACAGAGAAATACACATCATTGTTTTCCGCTCAAAACAGTAAAGTTGTAGGTAATTGTCGCAAGAATCACGTGAAAAAGGGTTTTGTGTTTTTGAGATAAAGCCCGAATACTGAACAATGTCGGGCTGGTCCAAGATTGCACTCCAATACTATTGAAGTCCAGTTCTATCCTATTAAATATAGGGTTTCTATCACTTTTACGTATAAAAAACTAAAAAAATTACAAAAATACAGAAGTTAGACTTTTTTCAAATTTTCGTAAGGTTTTTATTAGAAAATATCACTTTTTAAAAAATATTTAAAAAAATACTATTTTTTAAAATAGTTACAGGTTACCGATTTCTGGAAACTTGTTACTGGTTACTAATTATCAGTTATATACTAGTTATAAATATCTTTGGTTATCAGAAACTGGTTACTAGAAACTAGTTACTATTTTAAAAAATAATATTTTTCTAAATAGTTTTTAAAAAATGGTATTTATCTAATTAAAATTGTACCCGCACCTTAAGAAAACTTAAACCACCGTATTTTTCAAATTTTTTTCAAAATTACCGTATAGAAGAAATTAGACATTATACGGTAATTTAGAAAACAATTTGAAAAATACGGTGGTTTAAGTTTTTTTAAGGTGCGGTATAGTTTTTATTAGATAAATACCATTTTTTAAAAATAATTTAGAAAAAAATCATTTTTTAAAATAGTAACCAGTTTCTAGTGACCAGTTTCCAGAAACTAGTAACTAGTAACCAAAGGTATTTATAACTGGTATATAACTGGTAACTAGTAACCAGTAACAAATTCCCGAAAACCGGTAACCAGTAACTATTTTAAAAATAATATTTTTCTAAATATTTTTTAAAAAGTGATATTTTTCTAATAAAAACTGTACGAAAATTTGAAAAAAGACTGAGTTCCGTATTTTTGTAATTCTTTTAGTTTTTTATGTGTAAAAATGATAGAAACCCTTAAATATTTAGTTGGGTTTTCTCTTTGAGTTGGGTTTAGTTGGACATTGAATATAAATTTTTTGAATCTAGAAATCAACCTGCATCACAAAGATTATTTAACATAAATTAGGGGTAACTCTTATTTTTGAGCTTATATTTACATAAGTGCTTTAAGCTAGGGAATTTAATGATACTCAAAGTAAATTATGATGATATATATTCTTGGCAAATATGCACAATTAGGCGATCATCACTGACTATGCTAAGAAGGAATCTTAATTTATTGTAGACATAAGTTGGCACCATGAATGCGTGACCACATTTACAAGTATTAGCATTATTCAAAGAATATAATCAAGGGAACTATTACAATCACATATGTAACTAGTAATGAGCCTTTAATTGTATATCCTCCTATTAAAACATTCGTTGCTGTGTATGGATTCCGATTGAATTGTAAAAGAGTTTAGTTATACTTATTTGATGTACCAAGAATGGATCCTATAATCTTGGAAGGAATTTTATTCTGTAACATTATATCTCTATATTTTTATTTCTTAATTTCATACTCTTATAAACACTATATAACATATTTGTTCCCATCCTTTTAATTGTTGTAATACATATTATGGTTATTATTAACTAACTTCCCTGTGAATCGACCCTGATCTTGCTATGTAAAATTTTACTTTAACATTCATGCACTTGAGAGAAGACTTCATTTATTTGAACCAACAGTCAGTAGATATGTCAAGTGTAAAAAATACATATACCCGGTCATTTAGCTATAAAAAGAGAAAAATGAACATTTATTGAAACAAAGTGTAACAAGAGGATACACACTCTAATTTCCTAAAATGGTTGTAATTAGATACCTATTAAAAATATATACTCAAATTATCGTTATGTACCCAATTATTTTAACAAATTAATTCTCATTTGTTAGTTAATGGTTCTTAAACTATTTTCTAACGTTTGTAAATTTACGGAATTTTAAAATATAAAATTTACGGAGCATCACTCTTAAGTATACATTTTCTTTTTTGGTATATTAATGTATATACTCAATATATTTTCATATATACAAATTGTTGTGTTATTAACTATTACCCTTATCAACAACCATTATTTTCTTAAAATTTTAATATTTATTTTTTTAAACTTCTTTTTTTACGTTTATGAGTTCATTGAACTGCATAAATCCCAAATTTATTTAGAAAATACTATTTATTAAAATATTTAGAAAATTACTACTTGCACTAGTTGATGAGATACTTGAGGTAACCACTAGTGTATTTACCTCAGATAGCTTGACCGGTTATCTCAAGTAACTCGATTGGTTACCCCCGAATAATCTGATTGGTTACCTAGAGTACCACTAAACAAACCAATTTTGAAGGGAAAAAAAATGATATTTTGTAAATATTTTTGAAAAATCTATTTTTAAAGAAACTTTAAAGGTTGATATTTTTCTAATCAATCTGGCATTTTTCAAAAAGTTCAGCCCATATGAAATTTCCAAATTTTTGGATTTTGGGCCTGAATTTTGTACGAAGCCCATTAAGATATCTAACAGAGCCATCTAACTGTGATTGGTCCTTTTTAGTTGTAAACTAGTACAAATAGGTGTTCTTTTTGTTGGTTGATCATTGTAATCTTTTGTAATGTATTTTCTCAGTTTAAGAGATTGAACACTCGAGTTGTGAGGAAACAAGAGTGTGAGTTTTTGGTAAAATCTTTGGATTGTTTGTATGTTAGGAACTTGTTCTTGAGTGTTCAGAGAGATTAGTGTGTAACTGATTGATATTGATTAGTGGATTACCCCTGCCTTTGACGTATTAGGATGATCATATTTGAAATATGAAACAAGCGAACATTATGACCTTTTCGTGTTCCTTTTGTGATTGTTATTCTTGAACTTGGTACTGATCTGATAACCAAGATATTAATGCATAAGTGATAATTCCGCTTTATCTCCGAAAAATCTATATAACAAAAGCTTGTTTTTCAACATACACAATTACACATGCTTCCTGAACAAAGTCACTTTAGTGGGATCGATCCACTACGCTAATCTTTTGTCCAAAGAGAAATTCTAGGTACATTTTTGTTTAAGCGTAGGGACACATAAGCTTGTGGGATGAGTAAAATCTATTAATTATTCTTATTTTTTCCTTTTATTCAAGTATCATGATACATTGATTTTAGGGGAATACACAAACTCTCTAACTAAATGCTACCAATTTTTTTTTTTCGAACAATGGAAAAGTAAATTGATACAGTGATCCTAATTTTGTACATCTAGAAAACAAATGGAATAACAACCTTCAAATCTCTAGGGAAGTCTTCGAACTTGGAGAGGTACCACTTCCGAGTAGCATAACTCCTCCCCATCAAGTAGAGCAATGAGCCCATGGCACAAGAGAATGTAAAGCTTGTTTGGGAAATAAATGAGAACCCTAGAAACATTATGATCTCAAAGAGATAATGAGGGCATATGACTAGGCCAAACAAACCACCTTTGGGGATCTTGTACACTTTCTCACCCTTGTGTCTTAGTTGGGAAAGAAGAAAGTGGTGGTAGAAATTTCCAACTATCCCAATCACAAACAGAACAACCCCAAAAAATTTCAAATCAATTGGAGGCTCCACAAGATCTTGGGATAGGTGTTGAGCGTAAATCATCATTGCAGTGCTTAAGGAATAACTCACGCTCACAAAAATTGTACCATCAATGGCCATGCCTCCGCTGTATTTGTGAATGAATAGAACCTAGTATAACATATTTACATGGTAATAAATAGACACAATATAAGAATATTGACAATCATATCTACATCTTTCTTAATTTAGAAAAAATATAGAGGTATTACAAGTTGAAAGATGGAATTAACTAATTATAAAGCAGCAATACGACTGACTAGTCTCTAGTTGGATAAGACCATTCAATTTTTTGCCCCTTTGTGACTAGACATAATGTTATAATTATTCAACATATTTATTTATGGTGTTATTAAGAATATAATCCCCTCAAAAAAAAAAAGAATATAAAAGAGGAACACTAGAAAGCTCTCCTGAGTAGATGCATCACACATGGTATAAAAGAGATCATCCACTAGTGATGTCACGAGGTGTTTACATGAACGGACAAAAAAAGTTGTCGATTAATTATTGAGTTGTTAGAACCATCCGACTTTAAATTCAAAATACTTGAGCTAGACGAAGTTTTTTTATTTTATATATATATATATCACCAATTCAGTATTTTTGTTTTACTTATAAATAGGTATCGTTTTGGTCAATTAAAATTTATTATGCATATTTTTTTATAATAATTGGTCAATTAAAATTTATTATGCATATTTTTTTATAATAAAAAGTAAGAGAGAGAAAGAGCATTAATAATGCACGTCCTTTTATGCATATTATTATAACTGTTAGATCACCGTTAGATGATGATCTAACGGCTAAAAAAAATATCTGTACATAGGTTACAAAAAATAGCTACCGAATTGACAACCATATTTAAGTAAAAGGAGATATATATTTAATTACCTCAAGTTGGTTAAATATATTATCAATTAAATTAATAATGGAACGTCCATAAAATAATAATAATAATAATAATGGACCAGCATAAGGTTAGCACGTAGGTTTAATTATATCTGAGTTTTCACAAAGGTATTAAAAATGTCAACACTAAAACAAAACATCACATGTCCAATTATGTTATCCAAATGAATTTGAAACGACGAGATATGTCACTTCTTAGAACTAATAAGTCCATTAATGTTCGTCAAATTATTTTAGTATTGCTATTAAGCCCAAAAAGTTGATTTAAGTTGATTACCTCAAAGATCCTCTTGAAGAAATGAAAAATCAAGGCCAGATTCAGCAGGAGGAATCTGAGATCGTGACGTGGCAAAATCAGGAAGGAAGCGAGAGAAGCAAGAAACGACGGTGCGTAGAAGAGAATCATGCCCGTTCTGCTAGACAGATTAATTGTTGTCTTTCGATTTTGGGAGCCAGAATTCCAGAATTTTGAGTATCCCAAGGGCCTTCCGTAGAGCTCCAACGACGCCAAAACGGAAGTGCCTACTATGGTGAAAAACGACAAGTCGTTGAGTATGGGGAGAGACGGAGGAGCTGCAAAGAGAAGCTTTCCAAACACCCACGGCATCTTTTCCAAGCTTTCTGTAGTGTTCGAATTTCTCAAGAAGCGGATATGAGTATGACTATATGAGTAGAATTTATAGATAGAGATAAGAGAACCATCAGGCATTTTGTTTCTTTCTCAACCGTATGGGTGTGAGGAATATTCTTTACGAAAAAAAAAAGGGTATTTTGTTTTTGAATGATTAATACACATCCAAATGAAACTATATCTTAGAAAATAAGAAAAGAAAAGAAATAGAATAAAAATCAGTGGAATCTATAGAATGATTATCACAAAACTGTCAATACTCATTTAGGGGGTTTTAATTTTTTTTCCAATAAATGATAGTAACATTAGGGAAAATTCAAATATCCAATAATTAGGTTGGCATCCAAAAAACTACCTATTCTGCATTCAACAACTACTATGAAAAAACAAAAAATATTAGAAACATAACTATCATATCATGCTTCGTTTAAGGCTAATCAGATGAAATTCAGTATTTGGAAAAAAAAAATGGAAAAAGAAAATCAACGAAAACAATAGTATCTAAGTAAGTACTAATCTTTAATTCTTTATATTAAAATATTCGGTTTATTCAAAAAAAAAAATTAGGTGTATTGTATAATGGAATTCCCGGAGATAAACCATCCATGTTAATTTTTTGTGCAACAAAGTAGAGGAAGAAGCTGACAAACAACTGAAATTTGGAGAGCGAGCTTATTTCTGTACTTGTCTTTTGTGTAGGTATTGTTCGCTTTGGCATTATATAACTTCAAGGATTTCTACTATTTTGTCAGGACCATCTATTATAAAAAATTCATCTAATAAAAAATTGTCTTTTTTTTTGGCTTAATTTCAAGAAACTTCTACACAAATAAAGAACAATTATAAGCATATTCTCATTCTGATTTTCAAACAATGGGGAAGTCTAAATACCTCTTATATTCTCATTCTCATTATCAAACAATCTGGATCACTACTCTGTGGTTCAATCAGAATGAAGAGACTGTTCAAGAAACAAATAAGATTCCTAACCACTATAATCTCAAACAACTAATGAAGGCATGCAATCGCAATGTATTTAAGATAAATTGAAGTAAAGTGAATAAATGCAAACCAGCACCTATTAAACTTTTGCAAGTTAGCTTACCTTTAATTGTATTTGCATTTTTTGTTCACGGTCACGAGTAAACGAATGTCATAATTAGTCTTTCACAGATTTTTATTTCTTTATTAAAAACACTTTAAGGAACAATAAAAAGCGTCTGCTGATCAGAGATAGTGGACTGACATGTAATTAATCTAACGGTTAATCTTAACACGTCAACACATAAAATGAAAAAAAAAAAAAAATAAAACAATAAAAATAAGTTAAATAAACAAGAGTTTAGATGCTATAATAGGCCTATCCTATTAGCCTAAGATTCGCTAACTCAAGAGGAGAGGTAAATTGGATTTTAAAAATTTTTACAAATTTTTCTTAATAAACAAGTAAATCAAGCAAGTAAAGAAAATAACAAGTAAAAAATAGTTAAGTTGCATGCACAAGTTCAAGATAAATAAATTAAAGAGATAGAGATAGAAAAATGCAGATATTATTTTTTACGAGGTTCAACAAACACGACGGTTTGTTTATGTCCCCGGTTCTTGGTAGGAATGGCAATGGGGCGGATCGGGGACGGTTTTTCAATTACCATCCCCATCCCCGAAAGCCAATCACAATACCATACCCGCCCCATTAACCATTCTTTTGGATGCGGGGACGGTGCGGGTATTAACCAATGGATAACGGGGAAAACCGTGGTTACCCATTACCCATTGATAATAATAAAATATTGAAAAAAATTAAGATGATTATACTAAATTCTTTTCATAATCAACAAAATATTAAACACAACAATATATTAATAACTTTTAAACTCTAAAATTTAAATATATAAGTATATATGACTCTCCAAAATCATTATTTTACCAAAAATATAAGAATATAGATAGTGTAAAACTAAATAGATATTTATATGTATAATAATTTTTCTATGTAAATATTTATCGGGGCGGGTACGGTGCGGATTATGCTAATACCGTTCCCGCACCATACCCGCATATTAACGGTACGGTTATTCCCCGCCCCGGACGTTTTACCCGCTTGAGCGGTTTTTCCCCTCCCCGTTCGGATCGGATAACCACGGATACCCGTAACCATGGGTTATATTGCCATCCCTAGTTCTTGGCAACCCGTTTCGAGCTTTCTATTATCGGATCAAGAGAATGGGCTTGACCGTCCCTTTTACACAACGAGTGCTTTCTCCTTGGGCACACTCTCGCCCTTACAATAGGATTGAATCCGGCTCTATCACGCCTAAGTCAGATTGTTTAGACTCCGGTGCCAATCTTACCTAAACCGGGTTGTTTATGAATCTCACCTCACAAATATAATTTGGATTTTGTTTTATTGAAATACTCAACTAGAATCTCTCTAATAAAAAGATTGATACAAGGTAGGCCTAGAGAGAATAAATGGAAACAAAAGTTATGATCTAGTTTGGCTCAATTGATTTTTGTGAAAAAGTGGATTTGAAAGTTTGATTCACAAAAGATGATTTGAACAACTTGAAAGTATGTTTAAAGTAATTTAGGAATTTTCAAAAGTTGTTTCAAGTGTTAGAAAAGCTTCTATATATAGTCTAGATTGAAAACTAGTCGTTTTAGACTGTTTGACATACAATTTGTCATTTTCGGCAGACCGAAAATCCACTTTTGATCGGCCGAAAATACTAGCTGTTGAAAGTGCAGTTGTAACGGTCGAATTTGAAAAACTGTTAAAATAATGCAGAGGAATCGGTAGACCGATTCTGGAGGCCGGTCTACCGAAAATATCCGAGAGCTATTTTTGAATTTTATTTCAAGTCTTTTTCAATTATTTTCAAAATGTGACTTCATAAATTGATTTATTGTATAATATAGGAACTATAGAAATTCATAAATCAATTTAAAAGCTTGAGTAAAATAAATTTCATATTTTAATTTGAGATAAATATGTTTGACAGTTTTGCTTTGAAAATTTCTAATTTTATGAAAAATTTGAGCCATTAAGATCATATGATGTGTAAATAAGTATTCAAATACAAGAACTAAGTGTATAACCTTTGCTAATCTAGGTCTTGTAATCTTGAACTTTGTATTCAAGCTCTTTTCCGTAATCCGTCTTGAATGTCTTGTGATCATTCAATTTAACTTGCTACACATTCAAGTAGATTATTAGATCTTAATCATATATTTGTTAACTTCAAAATAAGAACGTACGATTGATGATACAAAGCATGAGTCAACATATCAAAGTGGCAGTGCTTTCTAAATTTGGAGCTCAGATTATTATTATTTGACCTAATCTATAAAAGAATGCTTTGGCTCTAAGTTATGTCTTTTCATGGTCACCAGATTGAAAATTATTTGTTTATTAATTAAATTCTATCTCCCAAGTAAATTAGAAACTGATAATTGATAACAAATTTAAGCTATGCCAAAAAAATAAATAAATAATCAAAGTAAAATAAAGGGATACATATATATGCCAAATCGGTCGTTTGCTGTTTACGGCACCTCAATTATTCTGGCAGTGCGCATGTTAGTCAGTGCCAATTGTATTGATGGTTTAGTTTGACCGACCATTATTGCCGTCCTAATTATTAGTTGTTTCATCTTTTAATTATATTCATTTAGAAGGCTAATGGTATTAACCATCTTAATATATCATTAATTACTAAGTATAGCGACAAACAAAGAAGTGACAGAGGGTTTAATTACGAAGTATAGCGACAAACAAAGAAGTGACGGAGGGAAGAAAATTTTTTAGGGACAGACACTAAAATTCCTTTCAGCGAAGTTTGTTCTTTTTCTTTTCTTTCTTTTCTTTTTTCTTTTTTTGCCCTTTATATATAAAATTTTGTTTGTATCTTCAGATGGACTTATAATTTAGTAATATGTAACTCATGAAATATCTAAATGAGGTAATTTTGAGAGACATATTAGTTGATATAGATTAATATAAAATTAAGAAAAATATTTAAAGTGAGTCCAAAGAATAATTATCTATAAATATTGAGGGAAAAATTAAGTACTTCAAAATACTAAAATAAAATTGAAAAATAATAAACATCCAGTGGGTTCAAATAAAGGACATTATTGAATTTCCTATAAAATATATGAGCAAAAATTTCCCTAAGCCTATGCTAGCTCCATCTCAAGCGACAAGCAGCTAAATTCAGTCCATTGATGGCAAAATTCTACTTAGAGATATTAACTGAGCCGTGCCGGCTCAGGCACATTTAGCTGCGGCACATTCGTGCTTTGTGTCATGTTAGTCTAGACACGATTAGTAATCGTGCCTGTGCCTATGCCCGTGCCTATGCCGGTAACCGATTTCATGCCGTAATCATGTCGTTAACGTGTAATTATCGTGCTTGTCTATTTTCCTACTAAATTATTTCTGTTTTCGGTATTATATTATTATCGTGCTTAATTCTGCCTGTTTCCAGTTTTGAGCTATTTTTCGTACTTTAATCATGCTTGTTTTTTACATTGTGCTATTTCCGTACCTAATCTTGCTTGTTTTCGATATTATATTATTTTCGTACTAATTGCACCCGTATTAGGTGCTATAATATTTCCATGCCTAATCGTGCTTGTTTTTTATTATATTATTCTTGTGTCTAACTTTGCTCATTTTTCATATTATATATGATTTCAAGCATAATTATCTCCATTTTCAAACTCTTATTGTTCTTGTTCCATAATCATTCCCATTATTGATAATTTTTTTTTTTAAATTTAGTTGTTTTAATACTATTAGATATATTTTCTTTTAAGTAATTATGAATTGTTAATTATTTTATAGTAGAAAGAAATTATTTGAAAATTGAGATAACTTTTTATATAAAAATAAATCTAAATTAAAAATATTAGAGTGTACGTGAGTAATGATAATTCCAAAATTTAATAAGTTTGAGCCAAAGAGTATAAAGATATTAAGAATCTAAGGTAAAACTCACCTCCAATAGGAAATCTTTAAAATATTAAGAAAGAAAAATACACTATAGTACGTGCTAATCATAACTTCTGAGTTATATATTTTGATATAATTTGAGTAGACACCAATTTAGTTGGAATGTACTTTAACTATAAAAATTTAAGTTAATTTTTCGTTTAAAAAAAAAAAACTAGAAATTGACGTAATATTTACAATATATGTTATTTTTACTTCATAAAATATTTTAGTTTTAATTTTTTTTTCTATTTTTTAAAATTTATTGTATTAAAATTATACCCCAAAAAATTAAAATAAATTTAAAATAAATCTATTGTTTACAAACTAATTATTTTTCTTAATCGTGTTTACCGTATCTATTATTCATGCATGTTGTGTTATGTATCATACTTGTGCTGCGTCGACTTATGATCGTGTCCTATTCATATCGGCCCATTAGTGTGGGCCATTTTGACACCATTAATTCTACTATTATTGTCAAGGGCGTACGTTTTTGTCTGTGGTAATACATAACTTGAATTATGCGAGTTTCTGTGGCAAACAATAAATGAATTTCATTTTTGGAAAGAAAAAAAAAATCATTATATTACTGAATAAAATACGATCAAGATTTTTGTCATGGCGCATAGGTGGGTTCTCTTAATAGATGACAAAAATAGGATCAAGATTTCCCTCCAAAATTATTGTTCTAATTCATGTCCAGCCTATAGGAAATAACGCATCATATATATATATAGGTTGCCAATCCAGTAAGTATTTTTTTTTTAACCTATGTGTAGGTATTTTTTTTTTAGCTGTTAGATTATCATATAATAGTGATCGAACGGCTATAATGAAGTGTATAAAAAGACGTGCATCATTAATGCTATTTTTTTCTTACTTTTTATTATAAAAAAATGTGCATTATAAATTTTTATTGGCTAAATTGATACATGGTAAAAAAAAATACCTACCAGATTAGCGCCCATATATATATGTTTTAATTCTTTAACCAAGGTCTGAGGGGTAACGTCCATTTGTTGGGCATTAAAGTAAATGGATTCACAAGTCATGTATATATTACACTTTTTCTTATCTGATTCGAATTCTTTTCTTCAGCAAGCCCCAATCTCTCGAGTCGAGATTTGAGACAAGGACCAAATCATATTCCTCATGGCGCATAGGTACGTAGGTTCTCCTCAATCGCATAGTTCTTTAGATCTAAGGGTCCCTAAACTGACATATTCCTCTCCCCCTCTTCAGTATTATACTTCAACTTCATAATTAGTTTTTTTTTTCTTTTTTTTTCCTTTTTTTTCATTTTACTTAATATTTTAAATTATCCAATTAGGTTAAAATAGCATTGAATATGGAATCAATGGTATTTATAATATAGATTTACAAAAGAAATATTACTATCTATATAGGCCAACTTACGTCATTTACGAGAAACAAATCAATTAAAATACAATAAAAATTTGCATTTTCACGTTAAGTTCCCTTAAAAAAGAAAAATAGTTAGCAGCCAACTTTAACGGTATTATACTAGGAATCATGTTAAGGAATTAATTAAATTTTATAAAATTAACTACAGATTGTAAATAATAAATATCCCAAAATTTTTTGACTAACTAACTACTAAATCAAAACTGTTAAATCTATATCCAACAGTCAAATTTTTTTGCAACTGTTAATAGGTAAATGTCAAAATCACTATTAAAGTCTGACCCATATATATATTTATATATATATATATTTAACCAAACAAAGTTAAGCCATCAAAACTAATATGATACATAAAATTTTCGTACCTCCAGTCTTTCCAACTATTCAACTTAGCTATTTCTATGAATTCAACCTAAATATTTAGGACAAGCCTCTAGTATATATATCTACCAATGAGCTAAATTTAACAGTTTAGAACTCATACAAAGGTTTGTAGAGGGTCTATTATTTTCTTTTTATAATTTTTTGTAAAATGACTTCTATCGGTTCCAACAGTTTTTTTTTTTAAAAAAAAAGGAAAAAGAAAAACTCTACCGATACATCGAAAAAAGAGCTCTACTACAGGATTTCCAAAAATATAATTTATACCAATTAGTACTTCTAAATAAAGTTACAGAGAAAAGAGAGATCGGAGTTGACAAGCACGTTTAATAATCATTGTTGTTGCGTGTATATGAAGAGAAAAAGAAAAATATAACAATAAAAGACATTAATATTCCTCTAGTAGTATCGAATTTTGATAGATATGCAACGATAGCTACTCATTCCCCCTTGAAACTACTATCTACTCGCTTTTCAGATATGTTTTTCCATCGGTTATCCGAGAAAATTGTTTTTATTGAATTGGTCTACAAAGCATTTTTAGAAAAACGTCATTATGTAGTAGATTAAGACGTAATAACCGTTTAATGGCATGTCTAATAGGGATAGGATCGATTATTGTCTAACTAAATGTGCATAACAACATATAGTATAACATCACCCATTCCCTACAAAACAACAAACAGTGAACAAAAGAAAATGGGCCGACCAAAACGGACATAAGGGTATGGAAAATCTTAAAGTATGAGGTAAATTAAAAGAATGGTATGTAAACCAAACTTTTATTGAAAATTTTGTGTAGTACAATATATAAGTTTCAAGATAATGCTAGGTGTATCAAAATTTGTACCAAATTTTTAATACCAAGACATGTGAAATTTCAGTTGGTACTATTTAATTAGTGTATTAAAACTTACCACAAATAAGTTAATCATATTTACTAATTGAATATTGCCAACTCACATGCCACATGTGTTGTTATTAAAAATTTGGTAAAAATTTTGGTACACATAACATTATCCAAGTTTCAATATCAACTTACACTAAGTGAACAGAATTGTTGAAGAAAAACCAGAGAATAAATTAAACTACTTATAATCAGTACTATGACAAAGACCATGAAATTGTAACATTGCAAAAGCTTAAACGCTATTGTAATCCAACCACGTGCCTTGCACGTGCTCTAGTATGAAATTAATTAAGCCTAGAAAACAAATGGAATGACAGCCTTCACCTCTTTAGGGAAGTCTTCAAACTTAGAGAGGTACCAATTCCTAGTGGCATAACTCCTTCCCACCAAGTAAAATATAGTACCTAAAGTAAAGGAGAATGCATACAAAGTCTGAGAAATAAATGAGATCCCCACAAAACCTAAAATCTCAAAGAGGTAGTGAGGGCAAATCACTAAGCCAAAGAGACCTCCCTTGGGAATCTTATACGAATCTTTATCTCCTTTTTTCCTAAGTTGGGAAAGAAGGTAATGGTGGTAGAAATTCCCACTTATGCCTATCAAAAACAACAAAACTCCAATGTATTTCAAATCAATAAATGTTGGCTGCTCATGATATTGGTCACTGTTAGGGCCTTGTGTTGGGTATAATTTATAGTGACAATAAATCATGTTTGCTGTAGAGGAGAAATAACTGAAGCTGATGAGAATTGCACTGTCAATGACCACTCCTCCACTGTATTTGTGAATAAATATAACCTACAAGTGGACAAAAAAGAAAAAGAAAATATGATACCCACTTCAAAAAAATAAAAAATAAAAAAACTGATAATGTAACTTTTTTTTGGTGGGGATGGAAATTTTTTATTAATCACGGTCGAATCCTACTAAGTGAGCAATATATACTAAATATTGTACTTCTTATACAGTATAATACAGTTTATCTCGGCACGTATATAATAGTATTGTATGGACCATTAGTCAAATGTTCCATCTGTCAATTAAATGTGGTTGTTGCAACACTTGTCATGTGATAACGCGGATCCATATCGTTGACTGTCCAATAGTATATGAGAACAAAATTGAACTCTAAAACTAAGGGTATATATGGATGGATCTTCTAAACTTTAACAGTTTATATCATTGATATGATAACTATATAAATTATTCAAGTCAAATTTGGTAATCATTTAGTACCTAAGACCGCCCTAAAGAAAAATCAATTTCATTTTCTTAGGGTGAAAAAAAAATCGGATTTTTAATGTTACGTCTAAATTTAACAAACATATGTCGAGGAAAAAAATAAATTTAGCAAACATGTTAATTAATTTTGGTGGGTGTCAGGAAGATTGAATGTTATTGACTTATTTACCAAGTTTCTTTTATCATCACGTCCGACCTTATCCTTATCAATCAGCAATAGTTACCAACTGCCAATTATATGTGTGTACGTATGCATCTACGCCACCTGTATCCAGATACTACTACTCCAAATTTGGAATAAACAATTCAGAAAATATCCGCCAAACAAAATGCTAAACGTCACTTCAAGTCATCATTAATTTATTAGAACAATAGAACTCCAGCTCAATTAAAATTATTCAAAACCATTTTAACAAATGATAAAATTATTAAGAAAAAAATCGCCTTAACTATATGATCAATTTTATATCTCCAAAACGTTCTGAGAACCAAACTCAATATCCATATGATTATAGAGAGTGAAAAGATACATGTATACATACCTCAAAGATCCTCTTGAAGAAATGGACAGTCAAGGCTAAGCTCACCAAAAAGAACCTGAGATCCTTATTGTGGGGCAAAAGCAGCAGCAAGGAAGCAAGGCCGGTGAGAAACGCCGGCGTGTAGAGCAACAACATACCGGCTCTGCTCGGCATCTTCGCTCGATTTTGAGAGCCAAAGTTGTAAAATTTGGAATACCCTAAATGCTTTCCGGCCATCTCTAGCAATCCCAAAAGAGGTAATGCTATTACGGTGACCAAAGACAAGGCCTTGATGTAAAGTGAAGGTGGTGTTGGCAAAATGAATCTTGTCAATATAGACTCCATCTTCTCAATTTTGCTAGATCAGTTATTTCTATGTATCCGAGTTTTCTATGATGTTCTAAAGAGAAAAATACGAAACTTCTTATATATAGGAGAAACGTTATCTTCTACCGACTAATGTGTAGGTTTCACACTTTATTATTATATTACTTTCCACCAACCAATGTGTAGGTTTCACACTTTGTCATTATATTAGTTTGAAAAATATTGCTATGTTCACAGTTTTGTTAGATTTAATTACAACTTAAACGACATGATTTTTAGATGTCAGATTATTAGTGGAAGTAAAGAAAAAAGGGAAAATGAAAAAGGCCATACGTATTTTTTTGGTTTTAATTTGTAATAAAAACTAAGTATATAATGTCACGGTAGATAGAGTATTTTTTGTTAGATAATGTGTCAAGATGTGTAACGTTAATCCATTACTTTTTAGTTTCAAAGTATTTTTCTATAGACTTTTAAGCCAAATGACTGAATTTTAGATCATTGTTTGAAAAATGGTCATTTTTCAAACAATGTTAAATAATAGTCGAATTTTGAAACTTATATAAAAAATGGTCATTTTTCCTATTTAATGTATCAAAATATATCGATTTATTTTGCATAAATTGGTTTTTTTTTAAATTAATTTATTTTGTACAAAACAGATTTATTTTTAAAAAGTAGATAAACTAAAAAATAACTATTTATCAAAATAAAATTATAAAACAGTCATTTATTAAATAGGTGTAAAAAAGAGCCCTTTTTAAATTGATCTAAAAAAAGACATTTCTTATAAATACTCTTTTTTCTATTTACGTAGATCAGATTATAGCTTTAAAAATTACAAAAATGACACAACAATTTCAAGTTAAAACGACATCTTTAGTTTTCGTTTTTTCCTAAAAAAATAATTTTTAGTTTAGTTTAATTTCAATTTTTAAATAAAATTTTAAATTCTAAAGGGGTATTTTGGTAAGTTATTGGTTAAAATTAATTTTAACTTAAAAAAATATGAATTTGTAATAATTTTAAATGTGAAGATTATTATTAATAATAACCAAAACAAAAGTATAAATCGAACAAAAACTAAAATGCATGATAAAAAAAAATGTAATTATTGCAAATTAAACTACTTAATCTAAATTTCTTTATATCAAAATTATCAACAATTGTTTTCCAAAATATCAATATTTATAACTTTCACACAAATAAAACTTTTACTAAAGCATATTAAATAGTACAACCCTCAAGCTTTATTCTATGAGTGTGTGTGTCTATATATATATATATATATATATATATATATATTTTAATGTATGGGCACAGATGTAGTCCCCTTGAGGGGACTGGTCCTATCCACGTTTTAACCAATACAAGTCATGTTTGTCTAATACTGTGTTAGTTAAAATATGACTTGTGTTAGCCAGATCATGAACAGGACCTATCCCTTCAAGGGAACTACATCCGCGGCCTTTATGTACATAATGAATAGTTCTACTTTCTATCAGCTATTGTTTAGAACACTTTCCACACGTTGGATGGTTGAGTATGAAAAATAATAAGAGGAATTAAGAAGAATATTTGATACATCTATTATGTAATCTTTTTTTTTTAATGCTTGATACGTAGAATCTAGTTTTATATTTTAATAATAAAACAAATTATAGGGTGGCAAATCGATATTCATATTTTAATAATATGATAAATCATAGAATGGAATCAACATGTTAAACAATGAGACTGAAAAGTGCATTTAGCATTCTTTAAAAAAAAATAAATAAACGGATAATATTACCAAAAAAAAACCACTATATATGTTTAGTATTTAAGTAATTAAAAAAAACCACACCTTTTTATTTTTATATTGAATTAAACCTTCATTCGGTGTTTTCCAGCCAAATAGCTCTGAGCCTACCAATATGGTCAAAATTTGAATTTGTTATTGTAGAAAAAGATAGCTTTACCTTTTAAACTCATAAAATATAAATTATTGAAACTTAAATGAGTTTAAATTATTCATAACAATTAATATGAAAAAAAATAAAATAAAAAAAGAATAACAAAGGTTAAAAAGGAAAAAAATATTTTTCATTTTATTTTTATCCTTTTTATTTCTCATTTTAAGTGAATATATAATGAATTAAACTAAAAAGAACTTAAATTATTCAAAACAAGTAAAAACAAGAAAAAGTGACTGACAAAAGTTTTATTAAAACAATTCCTCTTTTGTCTCTTTTTTTTTTATTTGAAGTATTTTTCAACTATTTAAACTATGGGCGGCTCTATTGCCACCCCTTCTTTTTTCTCTCCCCACCCCTCATAAAATTTTAAATTTTAACTATCCATTAGTTTTTAGAACCCAACATTTTTTTTGGGGGTCTTATCCTCTATTTTTATTGTATTGATTCCCTAGTTTATTGAGGCACTCGGAGAAGAAGTTACTAAGATTGGAATTCAACATAGCAATAAAGATTTTGCAGTAAAAGATTACAAAGAGTCCAAAAATAAAATTTCAATATACATGAAAGATTCGATTTTTTGTGAAAAGAAAAATTGAAAAAAAAAAGAAGAAGAATAAATTATTTATGCTTAAAAAATATATAATGTACAGTACTTTCTATTGATCATGCTTAAATTATATATAATTACCTTAAAAAAATCTGTATACGATCAAAGAATCACATATATTATATATGTGATTTATCCTTAAAAACAATTGTAAGAAATATATGAATTATCCTAAAAAAAAAAGCATCTATGATTGAAAAATACATCAAGAAAAAATAGGGGTAGCAATAGGGGTAACATGTTTTATAGCTTTAAAAAGCCTTTATTATTTTTTTATTATTTATGTTTTATGAGTTTAGAGGGTAACATGTCTTTTCTTCAATCTTAAATTCCAGTTTTGACCACAGTTATGTGTCTATTCTATTTAATAAGAAAACACAAATTTTAATTGTTAGTTTGATATAAATAGAAAGTGTGGCTTCTTTTTTTCTTGGGCTAAAATATTAAATGTTGTGAGTTATTTTTGAATATTATTCCTATAGAAATGAATGGTCCCTAAATTATCCAACTTGAGGCAATTTGGTCCTTAAAGTTCTAACTATGACAATTAATCCCCCTGAGCTTTTCTATTTGAATCAATTTGATTTTTGAACTATCTAAATCATAATCTACTTTTAAAAATTTAACGAAAAACACTCGTGAGGAGTATATAGTAGCATCTGAAAAGATATTTAACGGAAAATAAATTAAATAAAAGGATTTGGATAGAAAGAAAAAATATTGTTTGTATTTTTTAGTGTGTTTTTTAAGCTACAAATTTATAGAAAATTTTTCTATGATTGTTTATTTTTTTTACACAAAATTGCTAAATTACCTCTCAAATACACTTTTAAATATTGCCACATACTTCTCATGTATGGTTTTTATTGAAAATTTAACTGCAAGTTGTAATTTAGACAGTTTGAGGACTATTGCTTAATCTAATTAGAAAATTTAGGGGATTAACTGTCAAAATTAGATTTTTGAGGACTAGATTTCCTCAAGTAGAATAATTCAGGGACCATTTGTTCCATTAAACCTATCCCTAATAATAATTGTGATTTGATGTGATTTTTTTTTTAAATGGTGATTTGATATGATCTGATGTATCTCGTGAGAGAGATATTATAGTTGACAAATGCAACTACTCCTTCTAATGAAAATTCTTTTCATATTGATGGATTTTAGCTTTACGCGTTTCTATCGTTTAGGATGACTAGCTAGTTTGTGGGGGAGATTCTACCATAGGAGTTTATGATGCATATTGCATCACAATTCATAACTAATATATTCATTAAAAGTGGAATCAAAATGGGCCGCACGCCCGCACTTATCTCATCGACCATTCTTTGCCATTCATATAGGTTGGTCAGTTGGTCGGTTGACACTATGTTGATGCAAATTTTGGACTCTTTTTTTTTTTTGCCCCCTTCTCTGTCCTGGAAACACGATCAAATCTTTAATTCGATTTGTCATTCTCTTGTCCACGTTTCTTTGCCGAGAGAGAATTATTTATTTAATTTATGTGTTTGAATCGGTCTCTTTTATTTATATAAGCATTTGTATTTAATTTTTTATTGGAGAACTTTTAGTATTTGAGTTGTTTTTGTCTATTTGTAGATTAAGATGAGTTTTTTAATTCGCGCATTTGTCGCGGAATATATACAAGTATAATAAGTTGGTAATAAAGTAATTATTATATTAATTATAATCCGTAATAATTTTTTACAATATAATGATATTTGTCTAAGATATAATAACATGTTGTTCAAAATATTACAAAATATTTTTATATTGAAATAGATTAATAATTAAATTCATAGCTTTTGCTTTTCTTTCTTTTGTTGCTTCTCTTCACTGCAATTAGAAAAAAAAATAGAATAGAAAAAAATATTAGATTAAATTATTTATTTAAGAAAAATAATTAGTTTTTACTGTTAAGGTATGAGATATTTATTTTTTTTATATAATTAAATTAATTACCTGATGAGTTTTTGCTTCCTTGATACTTCTGTTGATGTTGTTTCTGATCTAAAATGCAAAAAAATAAAAAATTATTATTTAAATGATGGATCATATATTATATATTTTCTAAGATTAAGTGTAAATTGATAGCGGTATTTTACTTTTCTGTAATTTTTTTTGGATCAGGTGTCTTTGGATCAAGCGGTATGATTGGTACTACTTCTGTTTCGGTAATGGTTGGTGGTGCTGGAAGTGGCAATGTAGTGGATTCATCATCATCAAATATTTTTGACACGATTTTGTCAATTAAAACTCCTCTCGTTCTAAAATAAACTTGAAATATTTTTGATGTCTGCATAGTTGCTTGATTATTGGTGGTAATATTGTTGGATCAGTATATCCTTCCTCTATTGTTAATACCGAGCATGGTTTTTTAATCAAAACTTGAGCTGCTTTCCCGAATATTGTGATGAGAGTGAATCCCGTTTCATCTTGAATTCTGGTATTTAATTTATACCTGTTGAAACAATAATGTGAAAGAAGAATTTAGTATAAAAAATAAGTAGAAATATTTTGATTAATATTTGGTGTTATAAACTATTTTTTTTATAAGTGGACTAGTTAAAGAAATATTGATACAAATTATTTAATTATATGTTTTACCATGGAGTTGGGATTGATGTTAGATGGCCATGTGTGTCACACTACCATCCACTTCCTGCTTCACGGACTTGTCTTGAACATTAGTGGTAAGAATTGTAGTACCAACCTTGATGTGTTTCAAATTTAAATATTATTGTTTTCACCGTGAATTTGATTCCCTGAAGGTAAAAAAAATATTCGGTATTAGTTTAGGTTATAATCGGAAATGATATTTTTATTAATATTATTGTATTTATGTTAACTTGTTGAGTTAGCTGATCCAGTTCGTTTAGTTCTACAATTGATTTTCTGTTTTGCAATTTTTGCTACTCTAGTGGTTGCCTTTCTTTTGGAATAGGAGCTGGAAGGAATTCAATATGCTGTGTTGTGTGTTGAAACCTGAGTAATAAATTAATAAGAAAAGTATCAATATTTAATTAAGATAAATACAATAAGTTTTTTATTTAATTCAAAGAAATATAAAAGATAATTATTACCTTGTTTTTAATGCATTATCTTCTGGTATGTCTATATTCATATAATATATTGTTGCACCTGTACTTGCAATATATATATTTCCTGTTCGACACAAAAGTTTATATTAGTTAATATATAATTTTAAATAAGTGAGTAATTTTATACATAAAGGTAAAATATAGTTATTGGTTACCTAGATATTGTTTTACTGTCATAGATGTAAAGATAGTTATGACTGATTCCTCCATAGTATTTATAATATCCGTATTAAATTTTTTTACAGTTTCACCCCATAAAGTGATCTGTAGTTTTTCACTTCTGTAGTTCAGACAAAACAATATTAAAGTATGGTCAAAATACAAAATGATTTTTTTTTAATATGTGAATGTTAATAATAAATAAATTACTTACCTGATGTTTTGTATTGTCAACGTTTGTCTTGGTGTCATTTTTCTCTTGATCGCTGTCTCTTCCAAGTCTTGTATTTCTATTAACATTCCTATAACATCTATTACAAGAAAAAGAAGAATTAATATAAGAAAATTTAAATAATCGTTAGTACGTGATAATCAGGTAATAATATTGTAATTAGTAATACTTAATAAGATGTCATGGATATCTATTCTTGTAGGTAATTGATTAAAATCTATGAAATAGAATTTATGTATTGGAATGTTTGTTGTTAAGACTGTTATTAGAGTAAAGGACGTTGCTCTGGAAAACTGAAGCATCGCAGTATGAGAAACAACTCTGTTGTATAATGCTAAATAATAAGAGGTATATGTATTAATTATAGTAAGTTATGATATGATATAATATCGTATGATATAACGTAATCTAATACTATTATTTTTATCTCATGATCAACTAAAATACAATCCAGACTTATTTGACGTCCGGTTGTGTAATCATTATTATGCCAGAGTCTGATAATGCGAGCTTCGATTGCTCCGTAAGTTTCATTTGGCTTGAGATATCATATAGGTATTGCCATTTTTGTTTTAGCTACAAAAGGGGGAAAAAAATTAATAACATGAAAATTGTATATAAAATATTAAGAAATGTAAATATAAATCTATATTAATATGACATTTTTATAATGCTTAATTAATAATATAATTTTTATACTTACATAATATTATGTAAAATTTCTTTATAAACTATATTTTTAATTTGAGTTGAGTATTTATTGATGGATTCATTTATTAATATATGTATTCCTTTAGGAGTTGTTACTCTGTGATAAAGCTGCATATAATTGACCATGTGTAAAGATTTTATTTTCTAAATAAATGCCTACTTTATTTAGTGATTGCCCTTGACTTTTATTTATTGTCATTGCATAACAGGTTTTTACAAGAAACTGTCGCCTTTTTAAGGTGAATGGCCATTTGGATTCATTAACAATCATTTCTATTCTTGGAATATATACTTTTTCATTTTTATTATCTGAACTTATAATTTGATCTTCTATAATTCTATTTGTTAATTTTGTAATGATAAGTCTTGTTCCATTGCATAATCCCATCGATTGGTTTAAATTTCGCAATAACATTATTGGAGTTCTAATTTTAAGATTTAATTCATATGGTGGTATACCGTTTAAATTTAAACTATGTAAAAATTCTTGAGGATATAATAAATTAAGTTCATCAATATTTTCAGTTGAAGCTATTATTGTATCGTAACTGTAATAAATTTTTGATTCGTTTGGTATTAATGATAATATATATTTGTTTATATCATCAGCTATATTATTTTTTGGAATTATTATTGCTCTATGTCATATATAATTGATGTTATGAAATTTTTTTTCAAAGTCGTCGTATATTAATTTCGAAATTTTTTGAATTGGATTTGATTCGTATTGTATTATATATTTTTCTGGCATTTTAATCCATGTTATATCTTCATTTTCAGGATCTTTTATTCCTTCTGCAATACTATTTTCAACATTTAATATCTATTTTGAAAATTCTAAAATTTCTTTTCTTTCTTGTTCTGTTGTATTAAGATTTTTTAATCTCATGTTTTCTGTTAGAGATAATAATTTAAAATAGATAAGAATTATTTATGCTCATATTTATTATGTCTTCTTTTGTTCCAGTAGGTATAACAGGCAAAATTTGTCAGAAATCACCGCTTAATATAATTGTCATTCCACCAAAAAGTTGGTCAAAATTATCTTTTAAATCTTGTGATGTTTTGTCTAAAGCTTCGAAACAATGCTTGTTATTCATTGGTGCTTCATCTCATAATATTAATAATATTTTTTCAATTAATTTTGCTAACTGAGTTCCTTTTTTGATGTGGAAGGTAGAAAATCTATCAGTTGATAAGGGTATTCAGAATCTTGAATGTGCGGTTCTACCTTTAGGTAATAATAATAAAGCTATTTCAGAAGATGCGACAGCTAAAACGATTCTATTATTTGATCTAACTTTTGTAATAATAGTATTCCATAAATAAGTTTTTCCGGTACATCAATGTCCATAAATAAAGAATAAATCTTGTTTTTTATTGTTTAATGATTCTATAATTTGTTCATAAATATAGCGTTGTTCATTATTTAAGTTTTTTTCCAAAATAATATTTTCTTCTCTTAATTTATTTATATCATAGTCTAATTCTTCTCGCAAGAGTTTGTTATTTAAGTCATCAATTGATGTTCCAGTTGGTAACGGTAAGTTGAAATTTGTTAGAGCTGATGAATTTAAATTTAATTACTTTTTTAATTCATATAGTACATAATTGTATAGTTCATTTTCAGGAATTTGAAAATTTAGATTATTGAATAAGGTTTTGATTCTGTGTAGAATATCTTCTGCCATAAGTTTCTAGTGATTTTCTAGTAATATTGTTGGATTATTTACATTACAAAATAATAAAATTAGAGTAAATAATTGTCGCAATTGATGTGGTGTTGACCAAAATGAAGCTTCTAATATTGATTCGTTCCATTCTTTGTCATCTCCTAATAAACCTAGTGCATTATATGTTGTTTGATTTGTTGAATATGTGATACCATTAACAGTTCGTATAGATTCAAAACTTGTTGCACTTTTTTGATGATTTAATAATAATTTTAGATAATATAATTCTCCAGAATTTGGATAGGTATAAAAAGTCCGTCCAATTGAATATCCTGATTTTCTAGGAGTCCAAATTTTGTCTTTATTATTCCATACCCATTTAGTGGGGAATTGTATATAGGAAAGTTGTCTGGCTTCTGTATTAATTTTATTAATTTCCATCCATTCTGTCAAAGTTGTTCTTTGGATTCCTGGTTGTTTGATTATATTATCTAGATGTTGATTTGAATGGAATGTTATGTTTTGCATATGTGGTATATGAATTGTTAATCTTTGCACTGCTGGATTTCTTTGATGTATGGGATATTCATATAATCTCCACATAGCTTCATATGGTGTTATATATCGGCAGTTAATATAGTTTTTTATTTCATCTATTTCTTTATAAATAGTTTGTCCAGAGTATTCTGTACATATATTATCTTCTATTATTGCTCTTATTCTATCTGGACCTTTTGTTAAATATTTAAATAAATATTTTATTAATATAGACTGTGAACATATTTCGACATTTATATGGGCGTGGAATTTTAAGCATAAATATTTGTTATAAGGAACTACAAATCTGTTATCTAATTTAATACTTTCTTTGTGTATATAAAATATTGTATTTCTACGTTTATACTTAATAAATCCATTTTCTTCAATAGTTGTTTTATTTTTAAATTGTTTAGGAAATTTTTTTGAACAAACTGAGTTTTTCATGCATGGAGCATGTGTTTTAGCAGCATCACATGGTCCATGCATCATAAATTCTGCTATGATGTCATATTCTCGTGGGTTTTTCTCAGGATCAGGTATTTCAGCTGAGATAAAATTATCTATTTGTGATGGTTTAGATAATTTTTCATTAGAATATAACCAAAATAAAAAATAACAATGAGGTAGACCACGCTTTTAAAAATTGAACAACGTATAAATCTACATAACAAAGGTGTTAGTTTTAATAAAAAAGATAAGATTTATTATTTTTTGTATAATTTTTTATTAAATTAAATAATATGTTCTTACCTGCAATAATTATTCTGAAAATTTTATCAGTTTTAATAGTGGACAAAACTTGATTTAGTTTTATTTTAAAAATTCTTGTAATTATATCTGGTCTGTCTTCAGGTCTTTGGCCAGGAATTTTATTCAAACCCCGTGTAATTTCAGGCCATTTAGGATTACATGTAAATGTTATGAATAAGTCATGATTTTCATATTGTCTATATATTGCCATTGCATCTTGATAATTCTAGATCATATATTTAGGACTTCCAGTATGGCTAGATGGAAGAATAATTCTTTTGCCAATTACTCTGGCATCTGTGTCTCCTCTTGTAACAACGTCTTGGACGCCTTGATAAATTTCAGATCTTAAATTATTTTGATTTTTTCTGACATAATCTAATCGATCTTCTTCAACGGAGGCATATGCATCAACTACATATTGTTGAAAAAGTCTTCCACTTTTCAATAAAATATTATTTACATTTTCATGTTATTATAATTAATAGTAATAGAATGCTCTTATAGGTATTCTATTTATTAAAGGTCGTTTTCCCAGTCTATTTAAATTCCAATGTAAATCAATTCTATAATCATCTTCTCCGTATGGAAATAAGAGTGGACATTGTAAGGCCATATAAGATGGATGTAATTTTGGGATTTTTTGTAAATTATCTATTTTATCTTGAATTATAATGTCTCTTCCTTCTTCATATTCACCAATATCTCTAACAATTAAATCTCCTATATTATTTGAAGTAGGTAATTCATATTGATTATTATCTGTTGATCATCGTCCTATCAGTCTTAATTTCATGGATGGGATTTTGTTTTAATTATATCTATCTTTAACCATGCGAAAAAGTTTTACCAATTTATTATTTTCATTAAGTGTTTTCATTAAGCTTTCAACAATTAATTTTGTTAATTCTCTTGAAGCATCATCGAATGAAAATATTGATATTTGATTTTCAATTTCTTTTTATGTGTCATATATATATATATAATTAGAAAAATCTTGGAGGATTATTATTCGTTGGTAATAATGATCCCACAAGATGATGATGTACTTGACCACTAATTTTGAAAATATATGGACCATCTGAATTTTTTGTATTTTATTCTATATTTGCTTCAAAAGATGTAAAAGCAAACATAGAAAACATAGAATTAAAAGTTCGGATATTTTTTCGAAAATATGTACTTATAGGTCGTCCATAATAATCAAGTAATTGATCTAATATTGGAGGAGGATTTTTTATTAGAGAAATTTTAACTTTTCTGTTTTTACAACATAGATTATATTTTGGTAGATAAGTCCTTTTCCCAGACTCATTAAACCAAAAAGATGTGCCGTAGTATTTATAGACGCAAGAAAAATCTCTATGATCTTGATATTCATTAATATTACATGTAATATGGTATTGAATAGAAGTTAGAAGTGAGAAAATATATAAAGGATTTAATTTATAATAATAAAAATATTTATCTTTTTTATTTTTGCATAGAGTATAAAGAAATTACTCTGTGTGTTGGAGTTAGTAAAGGCTGATAGTTCTGTTGAATAAAGAGAATATTTTTCAAAATTTGTGAAGTTTGACGTCGAGAGAAGCCTCAATCGATGAGTATTTTTTAATACCATACTGGAGTCCCCACATTGATGATCTGAATTATTATCATGACTAAATTCAAAGTCTTCATTTAGAAGACGAAGATAACGGCGCTTATGCTGATATCTTGACGAGGAAAAATCTCTTGACATTATTCTATTACTTATCAAATTAAAAGAATGATAAAAAAAAAGATATTATTATGTTTATATTTCCTTACTAAAAAAACTTATGGAATAACAGAACATCGTTATTCATACATAAAATAATTGAGTTACGAATGTATATTATTTATTTAAAATATGCTACTAATATCACATTTTTTTTCTACTTTTTTAATATCGCTCTTACTGTATTTTTTTTCCCCAATTGAAATTGTGTCTTTCATGTATACATAGTTCGGCATATTAATTATTTCAATCAGTGATATTTCTATTTATTATCGAAAACGATGATAATCAAATCCTAGGGATAACATATAAATGTTGAGAATTTTTATATTGTTAAATCTTATTCTACTTTCTTTCTAGATTCTTAATATGGCTTTTTTTTGTGCTCTTTTTTTTTAAAAAAAAATTAAAATTGCACACTCTAATTATATAATTAAGAATATGAGTTAATTAAACTATTGGCATTTTCGTATTATTATTCAATGTTGTTGCAATCATACTTCAAATGCAATACCTTGATTACATAAAAAATAAAAGTCCTTCAATTTAATTATACAAAGTATTCAATCATACATATAATGAATACAAAATTAAGTACATAATCATAATAAGATATCTATAATAATTATACAACTAAATAGATTATAATATTCTTTTCTTCTTTCCTTGTCTCTGTCCAACATAAAAACTTTATTCTTCTCTATATCAATGAAAGTAGCAAATGAAAGTAGCAAAATTGTTCGCCAATCAAATATAACTAATTTTTTATACCTGATATAATTACATAATATATAGATATAAAATATATTTAAATAAGTACATAAATGTATATAATACTTGGCTCCGATATATCAGAGTATCATCAATATATGGCAAATTTATAAGAGAATATATTTTCAGGTGTTTATCTAACAACCTGAGAAATAGTTTTTTTTTTCACAGACAGAGTAAAACATTTCTGGCAATTAGATAAACATATGAAATATTATCTATATATGGAAAAAATTTGCCATATATATTATATTAATTGAGTAACAGAAATAAAATCATAGGATTATCACATAAGATTACCCAAGAACTACCAAGTGAACAATAGTTTAAAAAATTGGATGGTAGACAGAGAAATATCAAAATAGAGCAAAGGCTTGATGAGTAAATATCTAATGGAATGACAAAAGGGCAAACAAAATGACCAAAAAGTCAGACCAAATCCCTAACCCAAATGTAAGGAAAACAGGGTTATTTAGTCAAATCACAAAAAACGTAAAAATGAAAAGACCAAATAATCATATCCGCTCATAAGCCCCAAAAGTAATCTTGAGGGCAAAACCGTAAGAATAAATTCACAACACATAGCCGAAACAAAATTATCTAAAGAATCGTCACCCAACATCTACTTTCCTAAATAGTCTAAGGGTAGAGTCATAAAATCAGGCCATATGTGTAAACCAAGTTTATTACGCAACAATAATACCCATCATACACGGCAATATTTTGGGCAGTTAACATGTTAATCCATATGATAAGAAAAACATGATCATCATCGCCAAATATATATAAAATATACTCGAAAAAGAGTAAAATAGTATTAAGTAAAAAGGGGGAGGGGGAAAGAAAAAAGAAAGAATAAACAAAAATAGTTTAGAGAAAAACAAACAAAAGAAGGAATAGAAATACTTTACAAAATACATAGATACACTTAACAGAGACAAAAAGGAGCAAAATCAGAGACTAGATAGAAAGACCCAAGGAAAAGATAAATACCGCAAACATATTAAACACAGAAATATCAAAAGAAATATCTAAACAATTTCAACTATCCAATAGAAAAACAAAATCATAAACATCTAAACAGAATAAATGCAGAATAAATAATGTATATTAATTGATAAACTAAAGACATATAACTAAATTCAAAGGCAGCAGAATTTAATAAGACATTGAGCAGTACACGATATTAAATGCAACAATCAAGAAGTAAATGCTTTGACAGTATATGAATTAAACATAGAATATATATAAATGAATAAAAGAAGAAAGCATATCTATAAAGATTCAGCATAATAAAACAAAGCATAATCATAACTTGAATGAAGACAAAATAATAAGAAGATAAAAGAACACAGTAAAGGATAATGATACCTGAATTATTTCCAAAAAAGCCTCGTCAAACCAACTATAGAAACGTAGACGTTATACAGAGAATAGAGAAGGGAATAAGAGCACAATAAATACAGTAAAAGAGGGAAAGTACAAGCTGAGTAAACTATGAATATGGATGAAGATAGCAGTAAACACAGATGAGGATAAGAGTAAACAGAGATAAAGCTAGGAATAAATAAGGTATAACCAATAGTAAATATTTTGGGTATTTATACTACGACAACAATAAAGAAAATACAAAAAATATTAAAAGATAAACTTTACACATGGTAATATCCAAAATCTACATATAATAAAAATAAATATATTTAACAAAAGAGAAAAAGTCAGAAACTTACTCAATATGAATATTTGAGATAAACAGATAAGCAAGAGAGGAAATATCTCATAAAAATATGTGAAAAAATCCATAAATATATTCTAAAAAATCATTTCCTTAATTTTCTCAATTAGACAGATCATCAACAGTAAAAACAAACATCATCCTTACTATCAAAAAAATCTAAAAAAGATAACAAATATCAAGCAAAAACAATTAAAAAAAAATAGGAAATAATTTGACAATGCTCTAGCGAATATTCTAGAAATCTAACACACACATAAAAAATCTTAAAATTATTACAAATACACACACGTACATCATCTCTACATTTCTATTAAGAATTATAACAAAAAACTAAAAAAATGGAAATATCACGGCATTTTAAATAAATAAAATAACTAACAAAATAATAACCAAAATAGCCCAACCAAAACAACTGAAAAAACCAAGCCCAATCTCAAAGCCACAGCCCAACAGAAAAAGAGTCCAATCGGCCCGTTAACAAAAATTGAACCCAAAAGATAAAAACCCAATCTCTAGAAATGAAAGCCTAACCAAAAACCCAAAAACAACCATATGCAGAAACCGAAGCCCAAATGAAAAATCTAAGCCTAAACAAAAAACCTAAACCACAGAAAAAGCAAGTAAACCCCAAAGATAATCAATAAACATTCCCACGGCAACAGAAGATTCACAAAAATACAAATAATTTCATATATAAACAAACAAAAATTTTAATTAAAAAATTATTCAAAACATGAAGAATATTACACCCAAAAATATATATATATATATGTTAAAACACAAAGTTTGAAGGAAAATACCAGAGGGATTAGATCCATACCATCCGGCCAAAATCAACGAATCCAAAACCGAAGCGTAGGAGATAAGAAGGGAGAGAGGCAATCAAGACCGTAGAATACAGATAAAAAACCTCAAAAGAAGAAGAGAAAAACTGAGAGTTTAGAGCAAAAAAAAAAAAACGAATCAAATAATAAAACAAAAAACACCATAATCTCAAGAGCAATGCTATGGGGCACCAGTGGTGCCCAGCACCACAGTGACATGTTGTTTGTTATTGGATGATTTAATTAATAAACTGGGTCCCACATGGGCCTCACTTAAATTATAATTATGATTAGCCAATGACAGACTGACACATCACTGTAGTGCTGGTACTTTTGGTGGCCTATAGCATTATTCTAATCTCAAAGAGTAATAGAAAGAGATGATTTGCACAAAGAGAGAGAACTAGGCATAAAAAACAAAGAGAAGAAACAAAGACATTAGAGAGAGAGAAAGAGAGAGAGAGAGACGAAATTGATCAGAAAATATCAAACACAATACCCAAAGCCTCAGCAAAATGACTAAAAATCCAGCCCAAACCCTAAATTAAATGGAGCAAAAAAAGGGCAATTTCGTCAAATCACGAAAAGAAGCAACCGTGAAAGGACCAAATAACCAGACCCAGACACAAATCCAACGCTAATCTTAAGGGCAAAATCATAATAATGGATCCGCACTACACCGGTCCATCTCCCCCCTCAACTCACGCGAAATTACCTAAAAATCCCCCACCCAACAACATTCCTGACTACACACCAAGGGCAAAACGGTCAAATCGCATCATTAAAAAAATACTGTTATTTGTACAGTGTTTTACGTTATTTCTACAGTGGTTTTCTACACCACTTTAGTAGATATAGATAATATCGGATTATAGAATGCATTGGACTATAATATTATTTTTATTTTATATTTTGTTACTTGTCATAAGACAAAGTATATCAATACAACAAATTTTTGGTGGTAAAAGTGAAAAATCTTATAGATAAAGATATTTCTAATTTTTTTTCTCTCTTCTTTTTTAATAATATTTATAACGTTCATACCGATTAATTTAGTGTCCATGGTACTAATTGTAAAATATAAACTCTGAAGTTTTTTTTTTTTTTTTCGTGTGAATTAAAAAAAAAAGAAAAGCTCTAAAATTTGAGTGTTCTGCAATTTAAATCTTGAAGTTTGGACAAAGCAAAATAATATACTGAGATTAAGAATTTCTGAAAATTTATACATTGGACTCACTTTTTGACCAAATTTAGTGACGAGAAAAATAATGATATCCTCTATTAAAACTATATTATATCTTATTATTCTCCTTAATTTTGATGATCTTTTACCCATTAAAGTTATTCAAAAAGTCAAAGTCAAGGTATTAATTTTCAGAATTCGTAATCTCAGGGTATTATTTTACAGAGTCCAAACTTTAGGCTTTAAATTGCAGAATACCCAAAATCTCAAAGTATTTTTTTACAGTTTACCTTTTTTTTTTTTCTTTTCCTTTTTCTTTTGCAGGAAATTTTTTCTTTCTTTTTTTTTTTCACTGACAAAGACATTTTATGATAGTATTGGTGCTCTTCTTACCAACTGTCCACGTGTCTCCACTATTCCAGAGTATTCTCAATGCCAAGCTGAGTCAGGAGGCGGGGGTGTTCACCTGCAAAGACTCTCCGACGCTTAAGTCAGATATCTGCTCCTGGAATCGAATAGCAAAGACTAAGTTCTTTCTCTTTTTTAATTTCTCTATATCTATGGGCCCGTTTGGGATAACTTTTACTTTTTGAAGTAAAAGCTCCAAAAGATCTTCCTGTAAAAGCTAGTGGGTCCATGCTTCATTAAAAAGATCTTCTAATTAAAAAAAGATCTTTTGACAATTCATCCAAACACCCCCAAAAGTAACTTTTGGGCTCTAAAAGATCTTTGGAAGCTATGCCAAACAGGCCCTATATCTCTTACCAGAGAGATGTATAGCATTTATACTTCAGGGGCTAGGGACCTGGCGGTCCTAATCCCAGGATCAAGTACCTTCTTTCATCATGACTTGTTCCGAAAATCACGAGTCACAGTTACGGTAAGAATTGACATGATTTGCTTTCCGCCGTCCCTTTCAGTATGAGATTGGCAGGCGCGAGACTTTGACAGTCCGCCGTTCTGTCAGGATGGTTTGCCCAACACGCACATCTACCCAGGGCCGCATTAAATGCTCTGTCTGGGTCTGAAGCCAAGTGTTGCCCTCGAGGGTCCTCTGGCAGAAGACCCTTGAGGCTTCTAACCCTCAGCTGTCGAGGCGAGATCTGGGTTGGGCCGAACCCATCTGGGATCTGGGATGGATTCGGCCCTAGCCCACGACAGCCAATGGGCCCATATTGTATCACGTGTAGCTCATATGACTTTTAAGCGATCCTTCTGGACACGTGTCAAGCGGCTTGTCTCCCGCCACCTGTTCCACCTACTTAACCGTCCACGTAGCACACAATCCAAAAGTGGGCCCCACAGATACCAAGTACTTTTAGTAACAAAAAATACGCTTGTGGTTCCCTATTATTATACACCACTGTTTATTACAACTTATCATTGAAAACAAAAAAAAAAAACAAAAAACAAAAAACAAAACAAAACAAAAATGAGAAAAAGAAGTAAAAATTAGAAACGAAAACTAACTCACATATCACATTCTTTTTTATCAGGAGATGAGATCAGTCAAATACAAAACTTGCGTCTCTCATCAAGAGCTTCTTCGTTCCCACTGTGCTATCTTTTGGACGGATAGAGTGCCGTAGTCGCTAGAAAACCTTGTTCCTATTTCACACTTCTTGTTTAATCAAAATCGAATTTTAGGGGAAGAGAAATTATCAATTATGAGCTTGTTATTGAGGTGTAGTTACACGCATTCATGTATTGAAAAAAGCAAAAAGAAAAAAGAAATCCTATAACTTGGTTCCTCATATTTGTATGGTAGGCAAAGTAGTGCAATACTATTCAAAAAGAAAGTACAAAACAAATTGAACATTTTATACATTACATTTTATACATTACACAAGGCCATCTTTGATCATTTTTTCGAGTGGTATTTGGTTTTAAGCAAAACGAGTGTCGAGAAGAGCAAAGATAATAAAAAAATCTGTCACATTATCCACGTTGTAGAACTAAAAAGCACTAACGCATGCCTTTTCTTTTGAGCAAAAACAACAGTCGTGTAAATTGCGTTGGAAAAGAATATCTATTGAAAAAGTTCATATTCATAGACCGTAAATCAATTGATATATCCAGTATTTCGATTGATATACCCAAAAAAAAAGGCAGCAGTCATCAATAGAAAACCCATAAAATTTTGTGTGTACGCCATTTTTGCGAACAGTATTTGAAAATAAACATCCACTTAAAAGAGGCCCAAAATTCGGTTTGAGTAGTTCTTATTAAGGGAAATTAGATATTATACGGCGTTTCTGAAAAACATTTGAAAAATATGGTGGTTTCTGTTTTTCTAAAGTGCGGTACAATTTTTATTAGAAAAATATCATTTTCTAAAAAATATTTAGAAAAAATTATTTTTTAAAATAGTAACTAATTTCTGGAAACTTTTTCAGAAACTAGTAACTAGTAATCAACAGTATTTATAACTAGTATATAACTGGTAACCAACCAATAACTACTCTAAAATTGATACTTTTCTAAATAATTTTTAAAAAGTGAGTAACCAACCAATGACTATTCTAAAAGTGGTACTTTTCTAAATATTTTTTAAAAAGTGATATTTTTCTAATAAAAAGGTACAAATATTGAAAAAAAAGCATGATTTCTGTATTTTTGTAATTTTTTTTTATTTTTGTAAGTAAAAATGTTAGAAACCCTTCTTATTATTCCACAAAACAATTAACACCCCTAAAAAACACTTGTTTACCAAAAATAATGCACAAAAACATAAAACAATCCACAAACAATGCAGGAGGGTGAAGGAAAAGCAGTTCAATATACTCCTATACGAGAGATGAACGATACATCAAAAAAAAAATTACACCCAATCCAAAATAAATAAGAGAGCTCAAATACCCAAATTAGCATGTCCTCGTAATCTAAATGTAAAAAATGTAGCAACATGACATAATAACCCTATTTGTCATTCTCAAACACCAAATAATAGAGAACCGCAAAACTGTATCGGAGAAAAAGCCAGATCCTGATATCTTTCTCGAGTTTATACCATCTTTCATCCTCTGGCCTATATCTCCTTACCACACTTATCAATGGGACAAAAGGCAAATTACAACTTGTCTTCGAACTCCGAGAGTGGAGTCATTTGCTCCTTCAAGCCCTTCCTCCTACGAATCTCACCAACCAGTGTTGCTGCCTGAGTTCCCGGCTCCAGTGGGTCGGATGACATCAGATCCCAGTGGTCAAACACACTCTGTGGGAAAGCCTGCCCTGAGGTTGCGGCTCTCAAAGTGCTTGAGAATCCAAACGACTCGACAACCGGTAGATATGCCTTTATGTTGTAAAGTGGGGTACCAGGCCTCTGCATTTCCTCAAAGACGTGTCCACGTTTCTGGTTAAGAACACTGTAGATACCACCAAGAGCCTGCTCTGGAGCTTGGATTTCGACCAGGTATACGGGCTCAAGAAGCCTGGGCTTGGCTGTGAGCTGAGAGGCATAGATAACTCTACGAGCAGTAGGAATAATCTGACCGCCACCCCTGTGGATGGCGTCAGCGTGGAGAACCACATCACAAACTTCAAAGCAGATACCCCTCATGTTTTCTTCAGCCAAAGCACCTTCCTTGGACGCCCACTGGAATCCAGCAACAACAGAATCCTTGATTTCATTCAGGTACTGCACTCCCTTACACATATCAACAACCATGTTTGGGCCAGTGGTCTCAGGGCCAAAGCACCAAATCTTCTTAGCAAGATCCTTATCCCAACCAAACTCCTCAGCTAAAATCTTAGAACGAACTTTAGGATCGTCCCTTGGACCAATACGACCCTCATCGATAGCCTCAGCAAGCCCCTCCTCCAAAGGACGTGCCTCCATGTACAAACGATTGTGCTTGTTAGGTGACTTGCTCATCACAATACGGCTGGACTTCTCAAAGACAGTCTCACGGAAAGAAACAACTGGATCAGATTTTATAATTTCAGCACCACCCATGAAGTCCTCCTGCAAATCCTTCAAGCAGATCTCTAGGTGGAGTTCACCAGCACCAGCAACAATGTGCTCTCCAGATTCCTCAATAGTACATACCACCATAGGATCTGACTTGGCCAAACGTTTCAGACCTTCAACAAGTTTGGGAAGGTCAGATGCAACCTTGCACTGTACAGCCACACGCACAACAGGGGAGACGGAGAACTTCATAGCTCGGATAGGATGTGCATCGACTTCTTTCTCATTTGTCAAAGTAGCATTCTTGGTAATAAACTGATCCAAACCAACCATAGCAACTGTATTACCACAAGGAACATCCTCAACTGTTTCTTGTCTCTTTCCCATCCAAATGACAGTTCTCTGAACACTCTTTACATACAAATCTTTCTTCTCTCCAGGAACATAATTTGGACCCATGATCCTAACTTTCAAACCGGTAGAGACTTTTCCTGAGAAGACACGACCGAAGGCAAAGAACCTACCCTTATCAGACGCAGGAATCATCTTTGATACGTAGAGCATAAGGGGTCCATCAGGATCACAGTTCCTGATAGCAGTTGCATAAGCATCATCAAGAGGACCTTCATACAAGTTCTCGACACGATATTTCTGAGCCTTGGCAGGGGAAGGAAGGTGAAAGATCATCATTTCCAAGAGAGCAGTACTGGCAGGTAGCCATGTCTGCATGACTCGCTTCATCAATGCCTTTCCCATCAGATCTTTCTCATCAGACTTCATGGTGACACCAAGCTTCTGCAGCATAGGCCACAACTTATCTTTTTGGTCATTCATACAAGTATTAATTATCTGCTTGATTGGTTCGTAACAGAACTGAACAAAACCACGCTTGCAGGTTGGAGATCCAGTATTCTTGCTGGTCCACTTCTTGGTAGCAGGGTCAAAAAAGTTTTCACCCCAGAGCCGTTCCATCATCTTTGACTCATCAACACCAAACTTGGAGGCATACATCTTGGCAAAGTTGGTTAGAGTAAAAGCCCAACCATGCAAACCAGCGGAGAAAGCTACTGTTCCTTTCTCAGGATAGACCTGAACATCACCAAGAAGGGGATCTTCATAGGTGGCCATAATCACATTAGAATTCTCGATAACCCTCTGGAAAGTTTGGTAAGCTTCCTCCCCATCCACCTGCAGCTCAAGGAAACACCTGTCCATCTTGTTAACAGTCAACACAGGCCTAATCCTTTCACCGAGGGCCTGACGGAGCACAGTTTCTGTTTGGACACAGACACCCTCAATACAATCAACCACCACGAGTGCACCATCAGTAATACGAAGAGCAGCAGTGACTTCGGATGAGAAGTCAACGTGCCCAGGGGAATCAATGAGATTGATGAGGTATTCATTCCCTCGTCGCTCTCCTTTGTAATTCTTAAGAGCCTCATCAGCCATCTCATAATAGAGAGAGATACCAGTAGACTTAATAGTAATACCACGTTCTGCCTCATCCTGACGGGTATCAGTCATCCGGACATCACCAGCAACTTCTTGCGCAATGATGCCAGCAGCAGCCACCAGAGAGTCAGTAAGGGTTGATTTTCCTAAGAGACACGAGGGAAAGCAAAATAAATTTGAATAAAAACAGTGCACCATAGATAAACAAAAGTATGATTTAAGAGAAGTAACAAATCATATGAGCCCAAATGCTGAGTGAATATATTCCACAACTTAAATTAGGTCTGCAAGTGAATAAAGCACCATTTTGGTTGCATCAGATATTCATAAATTTAAACACTTCAATTATCAAACTTCAGAACGGTTAAAGTCCAACATGATAACAGAGATTTGGGATAATTCTGCCACATCTCTACTGCTTTAATATGCTTACAAAAGAATGGCTAGCAAAAGCGATTACTGTATAAAACGTACCATGATCAACATGGGCAATAACGGACATATTCCGAATATTGTGTTTATAGTCCATAATCCTCCGCAACTCCTCTGCTGTGAATTTCACCTGCACAAACAAGAATATTTTGTCCATTATACTCGAGCACATAGCAAAAAGCATCCCTTCAAGATCACTAAACTATAATTCATGCACATCACTCTTACCATCTTGACTAGTCTTTATATACCACCAACAAAATTTAACACCTGCAAACCCAAAACAACAAAATAACAATCATCAAAACAGACGAATACATAAGTATAACCAATAAAATGCTCAAAAAATTTCAAACATTAAAAAGACCCCATTAAAAAGAAAAAAAAATCACAAAAAACAATCTACTTAGGTAAGGCATATTCAATTGAAAATCCAATTTAGCAGCAAAAGAAACGTTCACCAAATCAAGCAGTTATATCAAGATCAAACTACAAAACTCAAATAAAGAAAATACATAACTATTTAAATTATACGAAGAAAAAATAACTCCGCATTCAAATAAGGACAAAGAAATTCAACTAAAACTAAACGCAAAGGCAACTTCAATTGGAATCATTATCAAGAAAAACAAAAGATTTTATCTATTAATCCCCATGATTTCCGATTTTGAACCATCTCGATCCACGTAAATAATATATATATATATGAGAATTAATTTGACTAACACAAATTTATCATGAATATTTTTTTTAATTCTTTTATAATTAAAATTAAAAAATATATATATATAATGAATAATACATGTTTTTTTATATAATCTCATTATAATCGTGAGATTATCATTACACATTTTTTTTATATATATATATATATATATATTAAATCATCATTAGATGATAATACAACAGTTAAAAAAATACTTACACAATTTTCAATAATTCGGAAAAATTGCAACATAAAAATTCCAAGAAACCAGTAATATTAAACAAAAGTAATGATAACGATAAATCAAATTAACTTTCCAATCTATAAAACATGAAATGAATAAGAAAACCTGAGAAAAAGCTTGAGAGAGAGGAGATGAAGCAGAGTCTTCAGTCTCCTCAACTCAGAATGAGGAGAAATGGAATTGAGAGTAATAGACTCACTGGGGTTTATGGCAGAAGATATATGAACATAAATATCTTAAGAAAAGGGGTTTTGTAACTGGGCCAATATGGGCTCGTTCTCTTAATAGGCCGCCCTTTTTATTCATACCGCCGGCCCTTTGTCAGTTCAGCGTCGACGATATTAGCGTACCTCATACGAATTCTTTAGGGTTTTTCTTCTTCTTTTTTTTTTTTTTTTTATAAAAATAAACAATTATTATATGCTAAGACCCTTGAACCTATTGTATACTACTACGCATATTTTGACTTTTAATGTTGAAATATGTAGAAGAATATGATTGGATTAGGTTTAATTATAATATAAATGAATTAATTATATATGATCAAGACTTGCTGCCCAAGTTTCTAATTCATGTCCAATTTAATTTTTGAGTAATTTGCAGCAAAAGTCTCTAATTTTTAGTATTTTTGGCATTTAGGTCCTTAATTTTTAAATTTTGGCATTTAAATTCCAAATATCACAAAAATACTATACCGTTAGTCTTTTTTTCACTTTCATCTATTTATTCCGTCAAAAAAAAAAAAGCAATTTAAAGAAAGAAAACCCAAGTCCATAGAGAAATAATCATTACCCAATATCAAAAAATAAAAAGAATTTGAAATAAATAAATAAGCAACTAAATTTGATTCGGATCTTTTTTACCACTTTTTTTTTTTGGGCGCGTCTACAGTAGGGGTGCCCCTACGTAGGGCCCTGTCTATTCACCGTTGGATGGGAATCTGTATATAAATAGATTCTCCACAGATTCCCGTTATTCCCCACAGATTCCCATCCAACGATAATTAAAGCATTACCCTACGTAGGGACGCCCCTACCGTAGCCATCCCCTTTTTTTTTTGACGGAATAAATGAATAGTGAAAAAAGGACCAACAGTGTAACACTTTTGTGAAGTTCAAGATTTAAATGCCAAAATTTAAAGATTATGGATCTAAATGCTAAAATATTCAAAGTTGAAGATTTTTGCTGCAAATTGCCCTTAATTTTTTTTTTCTTGAAACAGTCCAATTTAAATTTTAAACTACTCTTTCCCCAACCTTTTTTTATTTCTCATTATTATTTTACTCAATTGATGTTGCATTTTTTTTTCTCTAAAATAGAGTCAAATTACTGAGGGGTCCACTATAAAACATGCTCACCAAGCCCATTTGCTTGTTGCCCAAGTCTATTTGCTTGAAAATTTCTTGAGACAGATTTAGGGAACCAAATAGAATTTATTATCTTTTATTTTTAGGCTCTGTCTGAAACTTAAATTTTTGGAGTGAAAGAAAAAAAATTCTAAAAAATTATATTTTTTTCTTATTTAGATTGAAACGAAAAAAGATAGAAATATTTTTCAAAAAAATTTTATAATTTAATATTAGTTTTTAGTATATAAAATTTTGACACATTAATTAATAAAAATAAAAGCAAAAATATAAAAATAAAGTTCTATAAATTTAGAAAAATATTTTTCTTTCTTCTTTTCTATAATTTTTACCTCGTATTTTTTGTTTTCCACCGTTCGAGTCAGAAACCAAAGAGAATTCAGATGGCTGTCCTGTCCATAAGCAGCCCCATGTCGTGAGTCCACGTGTCTTTCTCCACCTTTTTTGCTTATTAAAAGTTTCAATACAACTCTCCTAAAAAAAAAAAAAAAAGTTTCGATACAACTTTTCCAAAAAAAAAAGTTTCAATACAAGGTTATCATTTTTTTGATGAAACTTAAATAAAAGGTGTTCAAAACTTGAGTTTACTACAGATGTCGCAGCTTTTTAGAATTTTTTTCTTGAAAAATCTTTTAGAATTTAGTACTTAAAAGTGCATCTTTACGAAACTTGAATTGTTAAATTTCATAATTACAAAGCTGAGATGCCCTTCTTTCACCGTCTCAACATTTCACTGATGAATTGAAGACCAACAATGTATTTTATCTATTCCCTCAGGCTATCTTGGCGGACAGGAAAGGATCGATTACTCTGGCACTGGCATTTCGCTAATCATAGGACAAATACAGTGAAGTCTGGTTATCATCTGGCCGATTCTTTGCCGGATACTGCCTCAACCTCCAACTCTGCTCCAATAATGGCCTGATGGCGCAAATTCTAGTCTCTCTGTCTACCTTCAAAGGTTAAAATTTTTGCTCGGCGTGCTTATAATCGGGCATTACCTGTTGCTATTGAACTTTTCCGAAGGAAGATCATCTCAGCTGCTTGCTCTTTTTACTTGTAAATATGCCATATCAGTTTGGAAGCTTTACCAGCTTCTCTCGCTTGATTTTTCATAATTACGGAGCATGGACATCCGAGATATCGTTCACTTAATATCTAATTCACTGAACACGAGTGAATTGAAATTGTTTCTATGCATCATGTGGGGTATATGGCGTGAACGCAACCAACATCTGTTTGAAGGGCGCACATCAAGCTATTAGCACTCAGACCATTCAGCCACAAACACACCGACGTACAGAAATGGAAACCACCCTTTTCAGGAGCTTTAAATTGAATGTGGACGAAGCACTTGATTGATCCCATAATCTGATTGGAATTGGAGCTATAATTCGTAATTCTACAAGACAAGTTTTGGCTGCTCTTTCAAAAAAAAAGCTAGATGGGAATTTCACGGCCCCAGATTGCAAAAACAAAGGCTTCTTCATGAAGTTGAATTTGATCCTTCAACAGTAGTTCAAGGACTTCGAAGTTTTTCTCATTTGCAATCAATTTTTTGGAGATCTATTGCTTGATGTATCCCATTTGTTATCTTCTTTTCCAGGAGGAGTTGTAAATTATGTCTATTGTTCTGCTAATATTGCAGCGCATGGTTTAACGAATCATACTCTAAGGATAAATAACAAATGTAATTAGTTGGGGGATGATCCTCCTATTAATTTTAGTAACAGATATAACCTTTCACTCGGGGGAAAAAGAAGCCGAGAAGCCCTTTTCTACTTAGAGGCAAAATTGGATTGAGCTATTAGTTTTTATCGAACGGATAATGCTGAGATCATCCTTATATCTTTTTTTTTTACAACTTATCCACCACATCAGTTAATATTAAAAGAAAATGGTAAATAAGATGGCATCCATTCTCTAACACTATCCTCATTTAATTATATCAAATTAGATTAGACCAGACTGTATTAGCATGCCTCAACTTCACTTCAGCCCCTTTTGAGAATCTCTTGTTCGACCTGCGTGCCACCAGGATCTTGAGTATCTTGAGCAAAAGGGCAAAGCAGCAAATTTTTTTTTTCTTGGAGGTCAATCATCCAGTATATTTTGAAAAAAATCATCCAGTTTATTTTGCAAAAAAATGTATCATATTGGCCAAATGGTTATATGAGAAAGTGTCACAAACAAAATAATATATACCTTACTAGGATACCATGTCCTATTAATATGAGTAAAGACTTAAACACCAAAATATTGCACCAAAAATTTACAGCAATAATATGATATCATTTTTAGCTACATCATTTTAAATGATGTAATTCCACTTTAAAATAGAATGTAATTGAAATATATGTACGTCATCTGATATAAATTTTTAATGCAAGAATTTAGTGTTGCTTTCATTACCCATAAGTAACAAAAATACAGTAAGTAGTATTTATTGTCGCTCATGTCTAAAAATACTAGAACCAATTACTATCGTTCTGGAGATTTATAGTATACTAAATACCCACTAGGTCACGCCTCACGTACAATACAATTAATTATTGTTCTTCAAATTTAAATGAACCATCAGAATTGTGAAGTACGAAGATAGAATAAGGAAAAAGGCAAGAAACCTAAGAAATTAAAACACAAAAAGTAGGTGGTTTCGGAGACTCATTTCATCAGATTTTTCACTACAAAGCAAATATGCCTTTTGAGCCACATGTTAAATAAGCTTATTATTTAGCATATGTTTGGCATCATTTCTATGTATGTATATAGAATGTGAAATGTAGAGTAGACAAGTTCTCAAATGTCTCCAAAAATTTCCTCACTTCAAGAAACAAAAAAACAAAAATGTTGCAAGACAATCTTTTTGTTTTCTCAACACTTACAGCACAGCACAAAACGTACAACGATAGGAATGACTTGAAGTGAAATTAATACCTCTCCAACCGTACTTTGGCGATTTCTGGAGTCAACTTTTACGTGTTATTAAAGGTTCTTACACTAAAAAATTCAAAACAATCATTTAAGAAATCGAGGCCATTCAATATAATAACGTTAGCAACATTGCTAAGCAAAACCATTTTAAATATCTGGGCATATCACGACGGAAAATACAGACCTTTTGAACTGAAATCAACATGAAATTGAAACGCAGATAAAATAGTTAACTTCTTCTGCCAAAATCGTGAAAGACTATTCATTCCCCCACAAAGGAAGAAGGATAGAAAACTTACAGAAAAAGAAGCAAAGCAGCTGTAAGCTCAGATAGAACATTATACACAGTCCCCATCCCCTAATGCTTCTAGAAAAGAAATGATGGGAGGAGAATCAGATGAAACAAAAACCACAGGAAACAAGCACCTATACCCTCTATACATTCGCTAATCCAAAATCTTATGTACTAAAATTACAAACGAATTGAAGACAAAAGATGCAACCTACATCACCTTAAGCACATGTGCAAGAACACATTTCTTTTAAGGCTAATTTTTGAACCCACCTCTTCTATGACAGAAAGAACTACACCCAACAAGAGTAGCTTAATATAAGCCAAACTGCGAACTCCCTTGATCCCACTTGGATTCTCTATGAACAAACCACACATGCCATAGAAACTGATAGAATGAAATGAGCTGGTGTAGTACCCCTTTTTTTTTCCTTTCGTCTCCCCACTTTTCCTAGTTATAGATTTTCACTGGCTTCTCAAATGCGTGGCGATTCTGCAAAATTTAATGTCCCAAATTACAATAGGCATACAAAGCTACTAAAAGACCTTTCTCACAGCACCATATTTGTTGTTTCAGTCTTACTGCAATTTTTCAGCCTCTTTACTTGACAAAGCAAGAGGCTCTGAGGTCCTGTTTAGTATTGATTTTTATATCCTTAAAATAGATTCTCAACGATTTAAGTACAGGTTTAAGAAGTAGCTCCTAGGTCGCTACTCAGAATCTGATTCCCGCAAAATCGGACACCTAGTTCATTCAAACTTTCAAATGCCAAGAACATTGTTAATCAATTAAAATCAACTCCAATTTAATCCAATTATAACTAGAACTATTCTTTTTTTAAATCAAAATCTAACAAGCATCGTGTCTATTGTTTACTCACTCCACAACGATTTCAACTAAAGTTTACTAACTGCTGAAACTGGCACTTTACTACATTCAACACTCAATTGCCTTACAATATAGCAATTAGTTAGTTTCTAAATTAAAAACAGTAACAGCCCAAAAATCCATCTTCCAAGTCAGTTTTTCTCTTTTCTTTCTAAGAACTCAAATCATTTTAAATTGGACTTGCATTTGTTATGGTTAGGTGTTAGGTGAAGTTGGCAATGCCTTATTCAAGTATAAAAGGATTCTTTTTTACTGAAGAGGCAAGGAGAAGACAAATGGTAGGACAGAAGAGGTTGTGGGCCAAAATAGAAAGAAATATAAGAATTTGCAAGAGATATCTGAGAATAACATTTCTGTCGAATTCGATCATTTGGATGAGTATTTGACGAAGTTAGAAATTACAAAACTCTTCTAACACAGATGGGAAGTGTTGGTGGGTTCAGACTCAAAGTTATTACAAAGGCCATGATGGCAGAGGTACATGGTGGTATCCACAACTTCGGAAACTATGACGGATGCACTAATCAGCAGAAAGTGCGATCCGCCAACACCTAAAACCACATTTCTATGCCATCTTCTAAATAGTGTACAAGTATCCCACCGGTTTATTGATCAAATAACTACAAATGGCTAAACATTATATAAGCCGTGGCAAGGACAATAAAAGGAAATTATATACCTGATTGGCTGTGTAAGATCTTTTGGGAGCATTGTCAGTATGTTCTAATCCAAGATACTGCTCCCAAGCACCATATACATCCCTCCTCTGAAAAGTGAGATTAAAAGGAACTTAGACATTCAGACAAGTGATCACTAGTATTTTCTTTTTATGCATGGGGGCACAAAAAGAGAGAGAGAGAGACAGAGCTAGGCACCTGAAACCGACTGGCCACAATATCATTGTCTTGGAGGTATTCAGGACGGCCAAGTGACAAAAATGCGAACTTCCACTGAAGAAAATTACAGGAAAAGATAAACAAAGTTAGAATAATAAAGGCATAATGCTTACGGTTTTCTGAATCAAACTGCAACATAATGTTGGAAAAATGATCAAAAAGGGAGTTGTTTATGTCTCAGTATGAGTAAATCTCCTTAGCAGTGAAGATAATACCTTTGCAAACTCCTCATCAGGGACTTGCAGCTTCTTCTGTATTCTCACTTTTACTTCAGCTAAAGTCTCATCCTCTCGAATTACCAAGAAAAAAGGCTCCCCAAAATTTTGAACTTGCTGCATATTCAAATTTAAAAATGAACTAAAAGATAAGTCACATACAAGGATACCTTTGATCTTAGATAACCCACTGCAAAAAGAAGAGAAAAGACAAGACAAGATATGTCTCTCACCTGGTTCTGAGCTGTGTCCTTCATAAAATGGTAAACATGAATAATGCGGTCATGAGGACCAAAGTTTTTCTCCTCTTCAGGGATCTGTCCAACAAGAAATATTGTTTCAAAAACCGAGGTTCATAAGTGGGGAGAGAGAGAATAAGTAATCTTTGTTAGAAATCAAATAAAGTTTAATAACTTAGAAACNTAAAAAAAAAAGTACCCATTATTTACCAACTAACTCTAAACAAAGTTACCTCTTCTGCGCGTAACGTCCAGTACTGATCATTGATATTCTCAATTTTTTCATTGAGCGGAAAAATCTGCAGACAAACAGTAGAACTTAGTAGAAAGTGCAAAAGAATAGTAGCAATGAATATACAGAGAACTGGAACCATCCAACTACCAAGGAGCCTAGATAAAAGAACCACTATATGCATCTAGGATATGAATGAAAAAAAGAATGTCAGCATTCACTAGGGCAAAAAGGGACAAAAGAAACGAAAATCGACCAAATTAAGTGTCAGGGTCTTGGATATTTAGAACAATGAAGAATTTATAGTTTCTAATTGCCACTAAAAAATATTTATAAAAGAAAAGCACTAATGGAATCCTATAGAACACCTTATAGATCTTGTGGTAGAAAACCTCAAGCAATCTGATCTCCGCATTAGGATGAGACAATTCCACCTGTTTGATGAAAGGAAAATAACATTTTCTTATTTCAATTTATATTAACAACAATTTATGCAATGAGACGCTTCAATATAAACAAAGAAACAATTTTGAAAAAACACTCCCAGTTCGGATGCGCAATAGTTAAAATGAGATATTATCTTTGTTTAGTAAAGCTCCTCTAATAAAGTTCCTCCCCAAAAAATGTTCTCATTTCTTATTAAAAAAAATATCGAACTAGTATATACTACCTTTGTTTTAAGGTCATTAATGACATCCCCTACAGTGCTCTGCTTTGGCAGCCTAACAGTATGAATGACGACCTGAGAACATGAAATTGAAAATTTATGATAACCTGAAAATACAAATATTGACTTACAACTTCGAACTGTCAATACAAATGTATAAGATCAACTGTTGTCAGCACTCACTTCATCCTTGGTAGCATGATGGAAAGCAACCTTTAAAGTCTTCAGACCTTGCAGTTCCGGTAGAGGGATATCCAATATTTCATAATAGAGAATATCGGAAGTCTAAAAAATAAAGAAGACATTTTGAGCGAAATCAGGACACAGATAAAAGGGAAAAACACTCAATGGTATATATATTTCTACAAGGAGCACCAAAAATAAAAAATAGAAATTTTGTTTATCATTGAAGGGGAAAGAAAGACCTGATTGTAGTGCACCAGCATGTCAGACAAATGGTCTACTCCTCTGTACTTGACAGGTTGGGGTTTAGGTTGCTGGGAGTAACAGTTATGAGATGTGAGCCTGATTTTTGAAGGATCGTCCAACCCAAGATGGTGAGCAACTTTATCGACGACATCATCATAGGTGTTAAGCTTTGACCTAAACAAAGGAAAGAGTATCAAGGAATTGGCAATGTAAAGACAATCAAACTTAATCACCTATTTAAAAAATTAAACAAGAATACACTTATAAGGAACTTACAACTCGAGACAGAATTCATCCTCCTTTGGTTTCTCTAAAGAACGAAAGCGAACAACCTAAGAAACCCATGAAAAAGAAATAATTCAATAACATTGAAAAGGAGAAACATGATACTATTAGTTTATCACAAGAGCTCAAGATGCCAGCGAACACGATTTTCCCCAGCCCAAACATAGAATATTCCATCTTAACCTAATAGATATTACTAGACACACATATATACATATATATATATATATGGTTCCCAATCCAATAGGTATTTTTTTTTAGCCGTTAGATCATTATCTAATGTTTACTATAATTTGAGTAGTTGGAAAAAAATAATAGTAAAATAAATACCCGTTATTTAATCTACTTTTTACCATGAAAGGATGTGCGTGATAAATTTTAATTGGACAAAACAATACTTATGGGTAGGTTAAAAATAAAAATTAAAAATTAAAAATTTTAAAAGAAAACTTACAGGATTTGTGCCCTATATTAAATATTCCTTTTGGGCACCAATCCAGTAGGTTTTTTTTTTTTTAACCTATACATAGGTATCATATTGGCCAATGCAAATTTATCATGCATATTTTTTTATAGTAAAAAGTACGAGAGAAAAATAGCATTAATGATGCACGTCTTTTCATACATCTCATTATAGTCATTGGATCACCATTAGATGATGATCCAACGGCTAAAAAAAATACCTACACATAGGTTAAAAAAAAATACCTATTGGATTGGCAACCATTCCTTTTCTTTCTATAAAGTGTTGAATCTAAAATTTACCACTACAAACGCATCAAATTACCAGCTTCCTCAACTGGCTAGATGACTTCACCTTATTATTCTAAAATATACATTCATTCTCTCGTACTTTTTTTCTTTTTTTTTTTTTTGTAATTGTCCTCCCACTGAACCTTTTTTTTTTTTGTTTTACTTGTCCTCCCACTGAACCTTACAATTTTCAGAGACAGGAAACTCTAGCATATGAGGAATCCAACCACAGACCTCATGGGAGCAAGTCATTGGCCAACCACTCAATCTAATCCTCACGGGTCATTCTCTCCTAATATTCAATATTTATATATTTAAATATGATTTGTTGTCTTATATCATTAAGGTTAATGATTAAGTAAATATCTGATTACCTTGCAACTAACCAGAGTATAACCACAGAATTCCAAACCAGTCAGAACCCCTGTGCCATGCAGTGTTTGTTTGGAGATTTTCATAAACTTTGAACTAGTTACATAAGCGTAGGTCCTCAAAGGGAGAACTTAAAAACAACTCTTTAACTTTGATAAAGTAGAATTTAAAACAACGACTGAAACATGTGGACAAAGAAACAAGCATATATGCATGGGTACGCACTGAAAGAACATCACAAATTCGATCTAGAATTAAAAGAATGCATCACATACCTGACGATTTCGGACATACTCTAAGAACAAAGGAACATCAGGATAGCGGCACTGTTCACTACTTCCAACTGGATGAGATTTTTGAAAGCAAATGATGTCTCCATCTTCAAGCTGGAGAATAAAAAGGAGTGTTGTACTAAGACCATATAGGAAATAGAAAACCAAGCAACAAATGAATATTGAAAACACCTAAACTCAACCACTACTTCCTTGAAAGAAAAATAAACTAATGAAGGATTTTCATAAAGTTGATGCTATTTACAAAGAAAATGAGTAAAAGTTAATCATTAATGATATTACCTGACTAGCACGAAAAGTGGACTTCTTGTCAATGTGTTCACACATCACATTAGGCTCAAATTTTATTTCCTGAATAGAAAAGAAGAATACATGATGTAAGCAGCCGAATGATCAAGAATGCATTACTTATCTAAACAAAGGGCAAAGAGCATGGAAACTCAAAATACTGAAATCCCAACCAACCTCAAAAAGTTCAATTTCTTCATCAGCATTGAAGCCGGCCATTTCATTTAACTTTGCCAATATCTCAGCAGGCTTACCACTTCCCTTTACAAACAGCCTCCCAACATACCTGATGCATAGAAAAGNGAGAGAGAGAGAGAGAGAGAGAGAGAGTACCGGAGTTCTTCTCTCGAAGGGTCATAAAGTTTAAAGAATAGAAGAATCTCCTCTTTAGTCTTTTCTGGAGGAGCAACAGGTCGCTGATCCTGAAAAAAGTGAACGATCAGGAAGAGTACAATGTGTCATGCTGGCAAAAAGATTTGAAAAAGTTTATCCAAGACAAACTAACTAAGCAGGTAAAAACCAAGTATGGTTTAAAGAAAATTACCGGACCAAGTTCTACTTCCAGATACAGCTTTAGCTCTGCATTGTTTGCCTTATTGGAAACTTCTCTTAATTGTCCAACCTGCAATAATCAGATTATTGTCACAAACATAAGAGTGCATGCCATCTTCTCAACCAGTAAAGACAAGTATAACGTACATCAAGAAGTTGTATGAACCTTCAGAACCATGTGTATTAAGTTCAATTATACATCTAATGTAGAAACAGAAGTTGATAAATTAAATCAACTTAAAAACAGGAAAGAATCATTTTGTAGAGACACTCAGTGGCACTACCAGTGTGTATTACAAGATTGACAGTTTGTATAGTAGAAGGGCAAAAATATCCGGACCATTTCAACTTGTAAAGAACCATTTTCAGGTTTAAGTGCCAAGCACATTAACTTGACCTTAGACCAAACTCATAACATTTTACAAGAAGACAATATCAATTTAATGATTTATTGTTAAATAATCCAACTAAAGTTCAGTCACTCAGTACTCCATCATCATTGAGATGATACTTATCAAGAATGTCTTATCAAATTAACAACATGACCAACAACCTAAGGAGGAAAAAATGAATGGGAACAATACTCCCATACTCTACTCTTCCTCCCGCCGCTTATCCCTCTCCTTCATCTCCATTTCCTTTCATGTCAAACTATTGCAAACTTACAGTTCCAGTTCAATTTCAGCATTCTAGAATAAGAAAACACTAATTTTCATAAAAATAATAAAACAGAACCGAATAAATCAAAGCAAAGGACAAAAAGCCCAAGAGTTTGCTAATTCCAGTAGAAATAGCCAAACAAACATGTAATGAACAAAAACCATTACTAGTCTTATTCCTGCCAAAGCAGATTTTTCAATGGAAAGATCTAAATCTGGTCTAAGAATAAATTCTCTCTCACGGCTAGAAAGGATAAATGTCAGATTATAAAAGGTAGATCCAGAAACCAGTCAAGAAGTGAGTCAAACAATGCTTAAAACCACTGCATAGAACTCATATAGACACAAAACTATACAAATGTCGAATAGGAAGAAAGAGATTCGTAAGAGCTCTTACAGATTGTGCTTCCTCCAAAGTTGTCAGAGGTCGATTTGGCCGATAAGTATGGTTTTGGCGCTTTGCCCACAACCAGAATCGCTGAAATTGTACTGGTACACCAAATTCTTTAGCAACCTCTTCCTGAATGAAAGCTTTTTATTAAAATAATTACAATAAAACAGACCAAGAAAATATTAAATCTGAAGGAGTTTTGCAATGCATACATCTAACTGAAACCAGTTAAGATAATCAATTCATGTCTGTTGAGGGATGTAAAACTATGTTGCGTCTGGGCGTATGACTGTATGTTGTAGATATGTATTTATAGTTATACATACTTCACTACTTTGAAAATGTGTATAACTTTCTACTTGATAATCAATTTGAGCCCTACCTAAAAGGAATTGGGTTGTGAAATTTCTTGTTACATGCAATTTCTTTTACTCTTACTTATTCAAACGTTCTGTGAAAGTTGTAAGAAAATACCAATACCCAAAAAGGTAAATGTGTATTGAAAATACCAATACCCAAAAAGGTAAATGTGTAAGAAAATACCAATACCCAAAAAGGTAAATGATTATAAGTTGAATTAATTACCAAGACCTACTGTAATTCCCAACATTGGAATTAAAAAATGTCAAAAGGAAATACATTACCTTAAATAAGTTAAAGGGCATCTGTTTCTGAATGCGAAAACTACGGACTTTGTCATGATCCACAAGGTCAAAGTATATATCTTTTCCTATCTGTTCAAGTAGATCCTCATTACGTGCAACCTAGAAGTCCCAAAAACATAACCTTCCCAAGTTAGAAGATGTTCGAATAAATCTCCAAATAAAGAAGAAAAATGGGGAAAAACGATAAACAAATTCAGGGTGGAAAAACTTGCAAAGTTACCTTTATGATAGTATAAAGGTGTGCTTCAGCTTTTTCCTTCCTCTTTAGCTCCTTTTCTTCTTGTTCTTTCTTCAACCTTATCTGTATATAAACAGGCATAGCATTGCATATTCACAAACACAAATCCACAAACTCACAATTCAAGCCCATAGTGATGTATATCAATAATCTTACCCTCAGGTGTTCGGCGATGTCCTTCTCATCAACATTACAAATTATTTTCTCCTTGTCACTTTCACGGATATAAACAAGCATATAAGCATTTGAATACTTCGTAAATTTAAATGGAGCGTTGTTGAAGCCAGGATTTGCTTGTGGTAACTGGTAAAAGTAACAAGTAAAATATCAACAAAAAAAAGAAACAAAATATCAAATAGAAACAAAAAAAGAGAAAGGAATCCCGGAAAACTTTACCTCTTCCTCACCACCATACTGCTCCTCTAATGCCCTTTTCACATCCTCCTTTGTTACCCTTTCATCATCAAATTTAAACCTTGAAGCAACAAATCACAATATAGTAAGTTGTGACAATGTAAAAGACAGCTTCTCCTCAATTCATCATACGCTTTTTTCACTTTAACAACAATTTTCCTTATAAAAAAATTAATAAAGAAAAAAAAAAAAGGAACACCAACATAAAAGACAGCTCATCTGCAAATGTGCAATAAGCTGCGAGTGATGCTGGATAGATGAAATTAAAGAACTATTATAAGAAACACAAATTTTATCAAAAGATGTAGATGAGAAGTACATAAAGTACATAAGATGCAAGATCAGAAATCCAGCAAAGCTAAAATTAAAACAAACCACAAGAAACAGTACTAAGCACAGTAACTGAAAAGATTATTTCAAGATGTTATCGGCGAGCCTCGTGAACCAATTTCAGGTAAACTAGATTTAACTTATTCTTGCAAGCAGGGGGGAAAAAGAAAAAAACTAATTAAGGAAATAGTTCTGAATCAAATGTACTGTAAGTGGTAACTGAAAAATCTAAACTATCTAGCTTAGCATCCAAACAAATGAGTATTCTGACGAACAAAAACTAGAAGGGGAGAAAAAAAGAGTGCTGAGAACTGTCAACAACAAGGTAACACACAACCATAAGAAGTAAAATGGAGAAGGAACGGCATAAGTGACTTGCCGAAACACAGCAAAGCATAGCAAGACGCATAACAGTTGCAAAGACAAATTACATAACTGTAAAACACATTATTCATACCACTGATCAGATAAAGTTGGCCTGATATAAGCATAATAGTGTCCACCATGCACACCTCCACTGTGCACCAAGACACTGCAAAAAATAAAATAAAATTACAATTAACATCTCACTTTTGAATTAAAAGATCGATATTGTCAATTAAAACAAGACAATTATGCTATTATATCACAGATGACAACTGTGTAGTATTTTCGTTTGGGAAAAAAAAAAACAAAAAACAAAAAAACAAAACAAAAAAAATATATATATATAATTAAACTGTAACTGAAAACTGGAAAAAATAAATAACTAATAAAGAAAACTCTTCCTACAACCAAGAGAAGAGACCAATCTAAAATGCACCAATGGCAAGAAATATGCAAAATGAGAAATTGCAAATTACAATTTAATGCATAGAAAACATTGAATAAATACGCATGTAGATAGCTAATTTGCACGCATGGAAACTAAATGCACAGATGTAATAGAAATTAATACTAAAGAAAAAAAGCAGAGGGAAACACCATAGACACAAGCAAAGGCATAACATGCATACGCCTGAACATTTAATTTCTTGTAGAATCATAAAATTCCCTCTTTGTTCTTTGATGATAGCAGTGGACACCCGTGTTCACCAACTATAAAACTTCAATACTTTTTATTTCTCAAGAAAGTTCCTACTTCTTATTAAAAAAAAATGTTGCAGAGACACAGCATGACAAAATTGTGATACGACCAAACACCTCGTCATTCTTTATGCTAGATCAAATACATAATTATCATCCCGAACCTGCAATTTGAAATATGAACATAACTATACTCGACATGTGAATCATTTTATTAAACTTCTTTGTACCTTCCTAACCTTTGGCTCAAGATCAAAATAATGCAAATAATTAGTGTTGAAATTTTATGTTTCACATCATCAATAAGTTTTTTGTCGAGGAAAAAATTAATGTTCTTACCACAAAAAAAAAGGAAAAAATTAATATCAAGTATTGTATGTAACTATAGGTGCTTTCCGCTTTAATTACACAATTAAAATACAGTTCATAAACTGGGTCAAGCCTAAATGTATAGAAAAAAAATATCAATAAAGAATGCAACTACTTTAAGGATTCACCACAATATTGTTATAAAATACAGTATACTACTTAGTTTACTGCAACTTAAAATAGTACAACGATGAGCGCATCATTTAAATCACAAAGCAAAGTTGTTAATTTAATTACTACATATACAAGCACTACAATTTATAACAAAACTTGCTGGAAATTTTCAGGGGGTTAATGCATGTGTTGTCTCTAAGTGACACTTTACGTACAACCAAACAGAGAGAGAATTCACAAAGCAGTATATGTTAAAAAAAGAAATCGTCAGTACCTATGAAGAGTGTAAAGGTTGCGAATGCTCCGGTCAGCATCAGGTGACAGATATTTACCATTCTCCCTATCAAGGTCAAGGTGCAAAGGGAACTCATAGCGGTCGTTTATCTGTTGGGAAATCGGTTAAACAGTTGATTTCAGGAAAAAATTCATCCAAATAATTACAATGACAAATACAGATCTGATGAAGAATTCAACAATAAGGACCAATAAGTGGACATAAATTGAAAATTTTCTTGATCTGGAAGAAACATGATTCCGGAAAAAATCAGCTTCCAGTTCCTTATCTAGAGGACTATAAGGTATAAACTCGAGAGTTAATTGTGGGGTTGCTGGGTTGGGGTCATCATCTAGCTTTACAGAAATTAAATACAAATCGAAATGATTGGCAATAAGAGCTACACGTCTATGACATATGAAGAGAAGGAATTGAATTCTCAATGCATTAATCAATAACTATAAAACCAATTTCATCTAGGCTAATACAACTTAAAGAAAGAAATAATGTAACTACACAAGAGGATTAAATACAAGTTGGGCAAAATCAAGGGAAAATTGGGTAAACAAGCTGTATACAATAAGCAACGTAAAGAAAATAACATTCACAGATGAGCTAAACGATAAATGAGCAACCTTCCCATAGTTAATTTATGCAATATGCATGTGCCAGCAGACTTAGCCGGATTAATAACTGCAGACACCTCCAATGCTGAGGTTTACAATTCCCAACCCCCATCCCTTATCAAAAAAATATGCAATATACACAAAGGACTATCCTTTATCTCCAGATATTAAGAGCATCCCCATATATGTTCCGTCTCCTTAAAGGANAAGCTAAAAGACACAACAACACAAGTAAATTACTACAGACCCCATTCAAGCACAGGAAGCATCTATTTATCAAGTCCTCTCCGACTTTATATGGTCAAACTTTAAAATGAGGCAAGTGCTAAAGGAAACTCCAGTAAGAACAACAGCACACCATATTTAATTTGATGCATAGGAGGACTCATGGAGGGCAGAGAGGGGTATTGGGTAATTAGCGAAAAAAGGCTATTGGAGCTGAGCTCCTTAAAAGAGTTCTAGTCCTTTCGAATGCCTGGAGTCATTGTATCTTCTTCCTTTCTCAACCAATCAATATACCAGTAGACTATATTTCTCTATGGCTATGTGCTGTTCTTTGTTACTCTGCTAGTAGGTCCTATCATATTGATATGTACTGCCAATGGAACTGCAGGAGACTTGGCCAACTTTGAACCGATAAACAAATGTGTTTTCCCAGTAAGTAGTTTCCAGGTTGGATCATTAGCAGCTTTCTTTTGCCATGGGTTGGGACTCTTGGGACCTTGGTTTACTTTAGGGGCCCTTGAGTTTGTCTACAAATAGTTTGTTTAAAAAGGAAACCAAGCCCCCATCTTCAGTATGGGACACTCAAGTAGCTTATATCTGCAATATACTGCAATTTAATTTTATACAGCACCCATCTAATCAAACGTATAAAATATTGAGCACCCAAAGCTACTTCAAACGGTCAAGAAAAAAATGCTTTCTGAGCTCGCCCAATAATATGGAATTGAAATGCAAGCACACAATTACAGGAATACATAACACCTGCCAACTTGTACAATGATATTAAGGAAAAGCCTAAACCACTACCAAGTTACATCAATGTAACTGATTGTCCTCAAACAAAGGGATCAACTGAAGTTTGCAGGTATAACATCTTTATAGTAATTATTCCTTAATCATAAATAAACACATATGACTTGACAATTCTGACCTTACTAGAGATTAAAGCAATTAAATGTAATAAATTTTTCCAATCATGCACATGCATGCCCTAACTTTCTATAACACAAATATCACTCATTTCAAGAAAAAGACATTTATTAACAACTACTGATACAACTAGAAAAAAAGAAAGAAAGAAAGAAAGAGAGAAAAGGTGACACATTCTAGGGGCTGAAATTTTATCTATCAATTGCTTACCTTTACCATGGTATCCCGTATAAAATCATACTCAAACCGCTTTAGTTGAAGCTGAAGGACAGGAGGAAAATCGATGAATAGAACACCCTTCCTTGCATCCTAAATAAGCCAGAAAAGGGAAGAAAAAAATAGTGAGTATCTTTAAAGAGTGAATAATGAATTCCCAAAAACAAAAAATTTAAAATTGAGTCAACCCAAGAAGAAATTTAATGATGAGAAACAGTCTAGATTCCTATCAATTCAGTTATAATGAAAATAAAAAAGTTCCACCACACTGACATAATTTACCTGTAAACCATATTGTTCAGCATGATACTTATTGTCACCTTCAAGACGTTCAACCTCCACATATTTGTCGAAAGATGCATAAACATCCCTACAGCCCTTAACATCCAGCTGAAGATCTACATTCAAATATATAAAACAATAAGGTCCATAAACAAAAGGTGATAATAAAATATTTAGAGCAACCCCAACCATTTACCATAAAATGATTCTTTTCTTGTCGATTTGTAGTCCACATTGATGCACTCTATATAGTTCATATGGTGCCCTTCGAATAACTGTTGTATAGTACCCTCCACAACAGTTCCCTGGGGCAGTAAAACAAGCCAAAACAAATGTATCAGAATAATGTGCATAATTTCTGTAGCCTAATATTGTCAAACCATTTTTTATACCTTCATCTTGTCCTCAAGCTTTTCACAAAGAACCCTATTTAGTTCTTGGACATCATGTTGCATAAATGAATCATAAGTATCCCATCCAAAAGACTTGGTCAATTCTTTTGTTGCTACACTAGTATCACTATACTGAAGTTTGTAAAATAAACTCTGCAAAGCCAGAGGGATGCTCCCCGATGGATTATCATTCTCAGTTGTTGGCATATGATACACAGCCTGAGGAAAAATATTCAAAATATTAGGCCTCCTGTAAGAAACATTAGTCATAACTTTTAAACTAAGTATGTGCTTAACCTTTCTAAAGTAAGGGATATGGTACAAAGTCTGGAGGAGAGAATTCATATAACATGTAGCTCCTTGGTTCTTAAGTCCAACATAACCAGTTTCTTTTTTTGAGTCATGCGACCAGTAATCAACAACTCTACGCACAGCAACATCAGCTTCAACTATGCATGTGTCATTCACAAGATACCCTCTAGCAGGATCATATAATTCACCAAGAGGCATGAATGAAGTAAAACCCCAATCACTCTCACGTGCATTAAACTGATGCTGTGTTTCTGCAAAAAAATCCAGTACAATATGTTGAGAAGTGAAATTTTGAACTAAAAAGATTAAAGGCACATAGCTATACAGGGAGAGAGGTTGCAATACTTCGTACCATGTGTCACTTCACTTCATCAAAGAACTATATATGTCGCTTTAATTATACTTTCACATGCAAGAAAGTGGACTGAACCTTCTTCTTTCACTTCAGTATTTAGAAATTGCAATAAGACATTGTCTTTTTCCTGGTAAAATTTTGAAAAGGAAACAGTACTTTCTTCTGCAGACAATACTGTCCTATACCTTTTGGTAATCGTACCTTAATCATTGGTTCCTTACACACTAACATCAAAGCTTTTCTTTTTGGCATAAACCGTCTAGGAGTCAGAATTTATTCCTCAAAACAATTAAAAGTGATGCATATAGCAAAAACTTTCAAAACGAATCTTACAAAGTGTCAAACATCAAAATTCAAAAGCAAAAAAGAGAAACAAATTTGCTGTATTTACTGTCAATATCTCCAGAATACACAAGACAAGTTAATGCAATCATTCAACTTCAACCATAGTGACAGAACATTTAGGTTATGAAAATGAAGATTTCTTAATATTCAGTTTCTTTACACAAATAAAGTACCAATTACAAAATGAAGTCACCTCTTGATAGGAACATGAATAGCAGAGATAATACCTTTTCTTACAGAATATTTACTCTGAACTTGATTGACAACACTTAAGCTGAACTGAGCATATCTACTCCACCCATAAGGCAGAGTTGTTGAATCAGCAACATCTAGATACATCGACAAGTGGTCCACATTGTTTCCTTTGGGGAATACTAGTATCCTCCTGGACATTTCAATTCATATAGATTGCATATTGTAATTATTACCAAGAGATGTAATATTATCACTATACACATGGATCAACAGTAACAAAATAAGCTGAGATTCAACTACCATTTATAGCCTCCAACAAAAAATATGTCAGAGTAGAGCTTCTTGATATTTAGCCTTGAAAAGTTATCAATTGTCCACGTAAACCGTGCTGATGGTGGATCATCAACTGGCTGAGCCTCCACAGTATTTCCAGTTTCCGTTTGAGCTACTAGAAAATAGTTACCCAGAAATCAACACTATTTTATTAGAGGGAAAAGAAAAAGGGAGCAGTTTGGACATTGTATTATCGATTTCTATTAATATAAACACAAGAAACAAAATGACACCAATCAACAAAGCCAATACAATATTTTATGAAACAAAATTCGATTTCCACGTCATTTCTCATCGACTAACTAAAATCAAATTAATTTCAAAAGCCCAAAATCATAACAATATCAATCAATCCCATTCCTCAAAACCACAGTCAATTATTGCCCATTTCTGCTTATGTGCCATTTCTTAAGTTAAAGCTATTATAATCCAGTTAAATGCTAACCTTCTACAACCAGAAACATCTCAAATTACAATACCAACTTTGGCACTTCCCACACTTTCTTTAAGAACCAAAAACAAAAGAAACATTCAAACAAGAAAATACCCACAATTCAAGTAATCATGAGGGTTAGCATAGACATTTGCTCAAAATTTTCCGGGAAAATAAAAAGGAGAGAAAATGAGAAAAAAAAAATCAGGAACTGAGCTGTGCCCTAAGAAAATTATAAAAATGGAAAAGGGCATATAGTGACCTTCCATTGGCTGAGGACCATGGGGGAAGTCGGTGTGTGGGACCAGCATCTCATCGTCTTCTTGCTGCTGCTGCTGCTGCTGCTGCTGCTGAAACAAACAAACAAAGAAAAACCAAAAGCTTACATGAGAGCTCGGATCTGCTAGCGAAACCCTAGAAGACTACCGATGCAGCCGAACCAGTCGTTTTCCGGATCGCCCAATTGAATTGAAATGAGAGAGAAAGAAGAGAAAGATAGAGAAAGAGAGAGAGTATGTGGTTGAGTGGGAAAATTGGGGATTACATCGAGCGGTGGAGGAGTCATCAAAGTCATGGGTGGGGGATTGGTGGCCGTCCGATCGTCGAATCTGAGAGGAGAGAGAGAAGAGAGAGAGAGAGAGAGAGAGAGAGAGAGGAGTCTGCAACTGGAGAACGGGGAAGGAAAGAGGGTTGCTGGGTTTAGTTTGAGAAGGGACAGAATGGTAATTTCGGGAGTCGATGGAGGAGAAGACGAGAAAAGTAAGATTGCAAAGACCCCGAAGGATACGACTCTCTCCCTCTCCGCTTCTCCCTTCTGAATGTCCGAGAACGCCCGGCCCAAGCCCAACTAAAGGGTTGGGCTTCGATTAATAGTTTGGGAAATGGTCCTAAGGCTATGTTTGGTAGGAACGAAAAGGAATAAATTAGGTGAATACCACTTTTTTTTCTTTATTAATTAAATCTACCCCCATACTACTTTTTTAAATGAATTTTTGATGAGTTCTTGACGAATTCTTGACGATCTTGACAGATTCTTGACGTCAGTAGTAATCTTGACAGATTCTTGATAGATTCTTGATGAATTCTTGACAGATTTTTGACTAATTTCCTCCCAAAAGTGGTAGAATCTAATAGTGGTGGTAAATTTAGTTAAATATTTGAAAAAAGTGGTAATTTTCTACTTGACCCAAGGAAAAGGGAGAGGAAGGAAAAGTTTTGAGGGAAAAATGGAGGGAAATAAAAATTTAGGTTGTTTGGTAGAAGAGAAAAGAGAAGGGAAGAGAAAAGAGAGGGAAAAAAATAGTAGGACCTACCCAAATATTTTTCTCCTAAAAATAAAGAGAAAAGGGGGAAGAAAAGTTTTTTTATTAATGTTTTAAAGTAAATTTACCAAATCAACCTTGTACACTACTTTTAAAATTTTAATAAAAAGGGTAAAAACAGTTATTTTAAAATATAATAGTTTTCTTTCCTTCTTACATACCAAACAATAATGGAGGAAAGATACTTTCTTTTCCATCCTACACATTTTCTTTTTCTCCTAATTTTTCCTTCCCTTCTACTTTCTTTTCTCTCTACCAAACATAGCCTAAGTCTAGCTAGTAGTCTCATGTTTTCCACCAAATAGCTTTAATAGGAGTGTTTTGTAGAATGATTTTTGGGCATTGAATAAAAATGCGCCATTTTTTAGGATAGGATTTAATAGATTTTTTTTTTTTAATTTTACGAACAAATATATCCTTTTTAATGTTTCATATTTTATTAATATCATAGTTACCCTTGAGACCCAATCACTCTCACTTTTAAATTTTACTTTCAGATACTGTCAAAATAAAGGCGAACCACTATAGACGACCATTCTCGCCATCATAAATCGCTATTGACAACCTTGGATTTCTCCTTCATCTTGATGACCTTCACTCCTGTCTCTCTTTCATTCATATCGTCTTCTTAATTGGCTATTCCAGGATCTGATAACAACAATTGCACAGAATATGTTCTGAGCTAACTAAGATGGAGGCTGCGCTAATGGCAAAGGTGATAAAACTAGTTAAAGGATTAGGCGTTGAAGAGTATTATTTCTAAGGATGGGATTGGGGCTACGATTGAGATCTGCGGCCTGGCTAAAACTTAGGTTAAAGTTCATAAATTATAATTTGTACATTATGAAATTTTTGCTATTTTGCTTTTGATTTTGGACTTTTTTTCAATTACTATGCTTCTTCCTAATTTGATACCTACGATTTTTTTTTTTTTCTTTAGGTATTTCATATAATGGTTTCATTCGATTGCTTAGAGAATGTAATGAAATTTTTTTTACAGAAAATATGTAGTTAGAGTATTGCCTTTGGCCATTTTGGAATTCTTCGGCTTGTTATAATCTTTGTTATTCATCTTGTATGTAAAAGTATTGTGGAATTTCTCATCTTTTTATGAGGAATACTATTAATAGACTCTTTATCAGACACTTATGCAAACTCTTACGTGTACACATGACGCTTGTTTCTTATACTTTATCATAAATAACTGAGTGGTGGCTCAATTACTATCATTTTTGTTTACTCTCCCTATAACTCTTTGAAAATTAGAATTGAAATTGAAATATAAAATATAAATATAATTTATTAATTGCCTTACTATTACCAAATTAACTTTTAATTTAATTTAGTTTAATTTATCTTACTCTTCATACCCTTACCTAATCCTTCTCATTCCTAAATCTAGCCTTTCCCTTCTCTATCTTCTATCATATCCATAATCGCCTTCTTCTCTTTGTTTACACCTTTTTTTTTTCCTGCGTATCATTCCTTTTCGATCACACAAATCAAAAATCACTCTTGTTTCTCAAAATAGATTAATGAGTTTTTTTTCGAATAATTAAAGAGTTATACTCTAAAAAATGTAACTAAAATATATATACGCACACAAAGTCCGGGTCTAGTGAAAACGTAAGAGAAAATTTCTCATCCTTTCTTTTCTATTGCGTTGCTTGGTTCTCATCTTAATTGGTGTTGCTGGATATAAAAGCTTGATAATCAAGGTTTTGGATACAGAGCAAAAATCCAATAGGAAAACAATAGGATAAAAGAGATAGAGGGAAAGAGGTGAGATTTGTGAACAAGTGGGGCTAAGGGTGAGGATGATCATAGCTAAGACAATTAAATTAAAAATTAATTTACAAATAGTTAGGATTGTACTAAATTATAATTAAATTTTAAATAATTAAAAATTAGGATGAGAAGAGTAGACAGAAGGGTGGCAATAGAGCCACCAAGCTAATAACACTACACGTCCATCCTTTTGTTGAAAATACCAGTTTTTTCTTTTTTTTTTCTTTTTTTTTTTTCCCTTTAGTGTTATGACTTACAAATTATTGCATATTTGAACTTCTATAAAATATATGTTAAAAAAATGTATAAAATCAATTACTGAAACCCATACTTTCTTTTCTTCTTTTTTTCCTTTTTTCTCTTTTTGGCCCCAACAATATTTATCTTTCTCACCTTTTTATTTCAGTTCCCTCTCTTTTAGCCTCTTATAATTTTCTGGAAAACTTTTACTTACAAAGCTGGATATCAAAGGAGAGTAGCTAAGCTTATCAAGGAAAGATTAGTCTCTTTTATTGATTGTAGAATTTTTAATTATCAATTGAATTTGGCATTTAAGTTAACCATAGCATTGAGATCTAGAATTTTCTCAACTCTTCCTTCCTTCATGATTTTAATGGTGATTGTTGAAAATATACTACTCAATAACATTTCTAATTATTCTCTATATTCTATAGAGTTAAATTCTATTAAGACCTAGACCCATCCTTAAATCAAAACTAACCCCTTCTTTTTCTTCCATCCAAGCCTCAGTTTTTTTTTTTCCCGCTCCTATTAATTTCCTAAAAATTCGAAACTAGAAAAGAGAAAGAAAGAAAATATATGTGAGGAAGACCAGATTACCAATCTTGAATTGAGACCTTTCCGTGTGATACAAATACATACATATATATTAGAATAATTCTATCTCTCTCTCTGTAATACTACAGGGTCTCATAGCTTAAAGGTACTTTTGTCTTAAGTACCTATGATATTCTCAAAGTATACCCGATAAAGGACTTGAGGTGTTACAATCTCTGCCAGTTAAGGGTCTAGCATCCTTGCTAGGGAAGTCCACATTCAATAGCCCACATATAACCCTATAGGTGGGGTTCATATTTACCACAATTCCAGCCTGTGGTAGCCTTCTAAGGCCCACGTGTTAAGTAGGCAATTATGACTTTTTTCAAATATTTAACTAAATTTACTACCACCATTAGATTCTACCACTTTTCGGAGGGAATTAGTCAAGACTCTATCAAGAATTCATCAAGAATGCTTCAAAAATCTATCAAGATCACCACTGACGTCAAGAATCTGTCAAGAATCTATCAAAATTGTCAAGAATCCGTCAAAAATTCATCAAGAACTTGTCAAGATTGCCACCGATATCTATAATCTATCAAGAATCTGTCAAGATCGTCAAAAATCCGTCAAAAATTCATCAAGAATCTGTCAAGATCACCACGGCATGATGGTAGATTTAATTAACGAGAAAAAAAAGTGGCGTACAACTAATTTATTGTAGCTTTAGCTTGAAGGTACTTTTGGGCTCACGGACCACCACTTAAATAGCCATAATTTTTTTGAGAGTACCCGATATGAGACTTGGGGTGTTACACACTCTCTCTCTCTCTTATTTTTAATGCCTTATGTATTTCTAAAAAATTCCGAGTGAAAAAAATTATAGAAAGCATAAGAAGACCTTGAGGAAACTCTTTTTAAAAATTTTGGGTTTTTAAGAATTTTACCGGACCAAAAATGATGAACTAAATTGAGATATGTGTGTGTGTGTGAGGGAGAGAGAGAGAGATGTAATTTGTATTTTTTGAGAAGATAGGAGAATTGGATGAAAAAGTCAGTCTGAGAAAGAGATAGTGAGTAGAATGATAATTCTGTAATTTATTAGGAACAAAAGATCTTTTATTTTCATTTCAAAAAACAAAAAAGATCTTTTATTTTCTTCACATTTCTCTGGTTGTGGTGCAACACATGGCACTCAGCTAAATGAGCGTTTGTGCAAACGTCGGAGCAAAAAGTTGTTACTGGCATTCCCTTCCCTTTATTGGTCATTCCTAAGGTTTACTTTTTTGGCGTAGTGATTCTTACACCTGAAGTTTGTAAAAATGCGTCAAGCATTTAATTATTTCATTAACATTTATTGCATCAATCGATATTAAGAACATCAATCTCTTTAAGCATTGATTTTTACTTTCTTATAAAATACTATGCCTAACAATTAACATATATCAATGACAACATTGGCTTCATTACAGTGAAGGATTGTAAAATTGAAGTTACATTGATTGCTTTTTTTTTCCCCCGACAACTAAACATGTTAAAACTGAGGTGCTTTCGGGCCAATCCTATATTCATGATATACTTTAATAGTAGATATGTGTGACGTCAATAATATAAGATGGCAAATTGGTTTATATTTTTGTGATATACAATGGTATATATATGGCATAAAAAAAAAAATATGGCATATCAGTAATAAAATATACGCCAACTTGAGCTAGCTCAGTTGGTCCAAGGTTTGAGGGTTGTGTATGTGAGTTTGGGGGAGTCAGGGGTTCAAACCTTGGTAGTGTGTGTGTGTGTCATTTTTCTTTAATTTGTAGTAAGTGGTGGTCATTAGTTAAGTCCCACTTTTTAAAAAAAAAATATATATATATGGCATATCAGTAATAAAATATACTAGATTGCCAATTCAGTAGGTTTTTTTTTAACCTATGTATAGATATTTTTTTTTAAGCCGTTGGATCATCATCTAACGGTAATTTAATGGCTATAACGATGTGCATGAAAAGACTGCATCATTAATGTTATTTCTCTTTCTTACTTTTTACTATAAAAAATGTGCATAATAAATTTTAATTGGCCAAAATGATACCTATGTATAGGTGGAAAAAAAAAAACTTACTGGATTGATGCCCTATATATTATTTATATAATGTTATATTATTGATAAATAAGTGATATACCACTTTATAATAGTAGTAAATTATAATTTACTAAGGGTATACTGGTAAATATATCACTATATTGTATACATAAATGATAAATAAGTAGTTTTTTTTTTAAGTGGCAGTAAATAAGTGATATAATACTTAAAAATAGTGGTAATTAAATAAAATATGTACTTGTAAATTAATTACATATTATGGTAAAATAATTACATATACCGATAAAATTATTATATAGCATGGTAAATCAATTATATATACAAATAAATTAATTATATACTGTAACTAATTATATACTATAAAAAGCTAAATATATGCACTGATAGGTCAAATTAACTTACATATAACATAATGGTAAATTCTAATTATTACAAATTACATACAATCTATGAAAGTATCTAAATTTGACCCTTCCTTCACTTTTCTATTACAAATGGATGGAAAAAGCCCTAATTTTAGCCCCTGAATTATTATAATTCATATTTTGACCCTCAAACTTGAAAACATCTATATCTCACGCTATCCATTTAAATGTCTCATTTTCATCTTTATAGTCACTTTATTACAAAAACAAACAAAAAAGACCACATATCACTCGCATGAGGTTTCTAACAAAATATCTTAAACAATTTTTAGTACAAAAATAAAGTAGTAGAAAAAATTTTTATTTAAAAATATATAAAAAAACTAAAAATTTATTCTAGTACAAAAATTATTTATCCCTTTATCATCAATAATTTAGTTTTGAAAATTGTTTGGATCTTATTGAGACTCATCATATTAAGTAAATGCTACAATAAGTATAAATATAACTAGGATGCAATGCCATTTTAATATTCAAATCAATTTTATAAAAGAGAATTATATAAGATAACTCGAGATTTTTGTGCCAATACTTAAAAATATAGTGCAGTCTATTTAAATTTGAGCTTAATATAACACTCAACTAGCATGATGAATCTAAAGAAGACCAAGAAAATTTTAAAATTAAATCATAACCACAAGAGGATAACTAATTTTTGTATAAACAAAATTTTATCTAAAAAATAATTTTAAATAAAATAAATTTTTTCTATTACCTCATTTTTGTCTTTCAAATTGCTTAAAATATTTTTATTAAAAATCTCATGTGAATAACAAATATTATTTTTTGTTTATTTTTAATCATAAAATGACTATAGACATGAAGTTGGGACACTTTGTACAATGGATACTAAAATATGGATATTTTAAAGAATACTGGCTAAAATATGATTATATAATAATTCGGGGGCTAAAATTGAGACTTTTTGCATTCATTTATAATGAAATAATGGCAGAAGGGCAAAACTAAAAAAACGCTCATAGACCAGATGTCTCCAACGGGCCATTTCAAAATTTAGGAGCCCAGATAAGATTAGGTCTAAAGGTCTAGGGCTAAAAATAAATTTTACCCTAAAAGTTAATAAAATATATAGTTTTCTCATGATTTTTTAGGAGTCTCGCATTATTAGGACGGATAGTCACTATATTAGTGATTGATAATTAGTTCTAGAAGAATCATAAAGTTATGGTCATAAATATATTTACTATATGTCACAAATATTGTGATGCTCATAAAAGTCATTTTGAAAAATCATCCTAGAAAAGTCATTTTTACCCAAATTATTCCTAACTAGGTCAATTTGGGACCTTTTTGAGATAATTTTCTCACAAAATGTCAAATTTTATGACTATATCTTAAAAAAAGGTCAACTTAGAAAAGTAGTCATAAAAAATTTAGACTAGTATTTATTTTAGCCAACTAATTATTTATAACAACTTTTTTTTGGTTCTATTTTATACCGTTTTTTCTTTTTTGTTTGTAATTTGTCTCCACACAAATCAACTCTAAGGGAGTAGTTTAATTATTAAAAATGGTAGGTGTTAATTTTGATCAGTTATTCTTCAAAGGGGCATTAGGCTAGCTAGTAGCCTGTTAAAGAGGCGAAAAAAAAAAAAACGAAAGAGCCATTTTGGCCCAAATTATTCCTACCAAGGTCAATATCCCCATTAGCTTCTTGTAAAAATGTTGTTAATTGAAGAGTGCAATTTTTGGCTTTTAGTGGAGTGATCCAAGATTAATGATAAAAGTTCAATCTTAAACAAAGAGCTGATTATTAATTGGATTTTAGTTATTGAATCTTGAAACTAATTAGATCCATTGGATCTCTTATCTAGCTCACAAAAAGTCCAATTGGCCACAGTTATAAATAGGACTTTCATTGGAAGAAATAATTGCTCAGTAATTTTGCCAATCAAAATTCGGCCACTGCTCCCATTGCTACTATCAAAATCTGACAGAGAAAGAGAGAAAGAATAAGCTAGTGCAGTCCAAAATTTGATTGTCAATATTTGTGTAACCTAGTTTGAGGCAAGAAGAAGAAAATTTAATTTATTCCAACAGTTAGAGAATTTTCTGTAAAGCTTTCTTGCAGACTAAAGATCGCTGAGCAAGAATTTCTATGATTCGTGTCTAAGAAACGATGCCTAAACATTGAAGCATTCAAGAAGGTAAAGAGAATAGACAACAAGATTTTTTTGGGACTGTGGATTCTCGTTTTCTCATCTTTTTTTTTTTTTTTTTTTCTTATTTTCATTTTATGTATTCTTGCTTTAAGCAAGATTATGTTTTCCTTTCAGTTTTTATTTTCTCAATTTTATTTTTTTTCTTTCGTATTTTTGGACTCATTTTAGTACTTTAAGCCATAAGTGCAAAGCATGTACTTTTACCATTTAACATTTGAAATCTATTTCTTGTTTGGACTTAATTGTCACTAATCGATAAGTTAAGGTACTTAATTGCTAAAATCAAAATCATATGGATCAAATCGTAATAACCCACATAGTTAAGGTGTTAGCCCAAGATTAACAATCCAAGATGGGGTGAATTGGGTTTTAAAACTTTTTATGAAACTTTTCAACTATGTAAAACCATAAACTACTATTTTTAAACTCTTTTTTTTTTTTAAAAAAAAAATAGGGCTTAACTAATGATCTCCACTTATTATAAATTAAAATAAAATACCTAATACTACCCAATCCCCATCCCACTCCATTAGGAATAATATGTTTTCACGCCTACCCCTGATGTGACTCGAACCAAGGATTGAAATTCTAGATAGTGGGTACCCTTACCACTTGAACCAACCTACTTCATCAGCCATAGACCACTATTTTTAAACTTTGAAGCTAAGTAAACAATAATAGCAAGCATACAACAATAATATCAAGTATATTAAATACACTATATATCAAACACTCAATCAAATATCTTGCAATAAAGTAAAGAGCGTAGGAATAGAGAACATGCAAACTCGATTTTTACAATGTTCGACAAATACAATAATTTGCCAACGTCCCTAACTCTTGGCAATTTACTTTGAGCTTTCTATTATTGGATCAAGATTGTGGGTTTGACTGGCCCTTTTATACAAAGAGTGAATTCTTCTTAGGCTCACTTATGCCTTTACAATAGTCTTAACTTCAGCTCTATCACACCTAACATCAGATTGTTTAAATTTCGATGCCAACCTCACCTACACAGATTGTTTAGACAATGGTGCTAACTTTACCAACTCACGGGTTATTTAGACTCTTATGACGATCTCACATATACTCGGGTTGTTTAGATTCCGGTGATAACATCACTTAAATCGGGTTGTTTAGACTCTGGTAGCAACCTCACCTATGCATGGGTTGTTTATTACTCTGGTGTCAACCTCACCTCAACTCAAATGGTTTTACAATAATCAAGACTGAACACACTCAAAAACTCTCCTCACAAAAGTAACAAATATAATTTTGGCTTAGGAAATTTTAGAACAATGTATAATAGATGCTCTAAGATTAGCTCAATATGATTTGAAACTTAGTTCAATGTAGAAATAGGCTTTTGTACTTTGAAAATAGTTGGATAATAATTTAGGTTCGTGTAATCTCTCTTTCAAGTCTTAAAATAGCTTTTATTTATAAACTTATATGAAAACTAGCCTTCTCTGACCATTAGATGCAGTTTCTGCCATTTTCGGTCGACCAACAATGGTTTTCAGTCGACCGCCATACTAACCGTTGGTCAGTGCTTTTACAACGGTCGTATTTTAACGGTCATTTTTTACCAACTGATATTTTCGGTAGATCAAAAACAAATTTTCGGTAGACCAAAAATCCTAGTCAGACAATTTCAATGTTTTGGCCATTTTTCAGATTCTGACAGCTTTTTGGTCATTTTTCAGATTCTGTCAGTTTTTGGCATTTTTCAAAATCTAACTTCTAAACTTATTTTTAACACTTTAAAAATATTAGAAATCAATTTGAAAAGAATATTTTAGCTATTGCAGACTTATTTTAGTTTCATAAAGGTATTTAACATGATTTTAAATATATTTGTAACTTATTTTAATTTAAGAAATCATGTATTAAAAAATATTTTGCCCATTTACATAAATCATTATTTTCTATTTTTAAACATCTATAATAAAATAACCATTTTAAGATTAAGATAGTTTGAAAACTCTTTTGAAAGTATGAGCCAATGCAAAAAGAATTTATGTTCAATGAACTAAATCAAATACAAGACTAAATATGAAATATAACTTATCTGAGCATGATCTTGTATCTTAATTGTCCATCTTCAAGACTAATTCTAATACGTCCAATATGCATCTATCTTCAAGCTTGATTCTTTGATCAACTTGAGTTAGAACTTTTAAAGCTATTTTACTACACACTCAAGTTAAATCATTAGTATTAAATTAAATATTTGTTATCTTCAAAATAAGAGTGAGTAAGATTGAAACCTTAATTTCTTAATATAAGGGACCAATTGTGTTAATAACCCTATTAAGTTTATAGAAATTTTATTATGTTATTATGATGTACTTAATGTCTGATCACTATATGAGAAAAGAGTTTTCTTACGATTTTAAGTATGCTAACTTAGACTAAAATAAAGATGTTCATGTAAAAGGACCTTTATACTTTAACGAGATAGATACATCTTCTAAGAGATCTATATGCCATTAACAAGTGATAAGTGCATATTTTAATGTATTTTAGTATTTAATTCTCATGTTTATTTTGTTCGTTTCTTGATTATTCTTAGTATTTAGATTATCTTTATGTTTTGTAGGTGTTTTGGAGGAAAAAGAATGAACAGAAGATAAATCAGCATAAAAAAGATGTTAAAATACAAAGCTGAAAATTGAGGACCAGCAAGCCAATGCCATAGTGCCAGCCGAGAAGGAAAAAAAAGAAGTTCCCAGGATCTCAGCACCGTGATGCCAGCTTGACGGCTAAACTTTGCTGCTTTGTAATTTCTGAATTTTTGAACTTTGCAAAACTTTCCTGATGCCCCTAGTGATAAAACAACTATAAATTGGCTATTCTATGGTAAAAAGATGAGACTTGGAGAGAAAAAAAATGTAGAGAGTTTCGAGAGAATAAGGATCGCTAGGACGTTGAAGAGACTTCTGCATAGTAGAACTTTGTTAAAGTGAATATAGATTGTTTTTTTCTTAAAAAAAGAATTACTTTATTTTACTTGGTTTAACAAGTATATATTCTATTAACCAAATATATATATATATATATTATGAAATTAACAAAACTTGTTGGATTTTCACATATTGTTGGATTTTTTTTTGAAATTTTTTAACATTTATAGGAGAGACAAAGTCGAGGGATTAAATGAGAAGAGAGAATACTGGAGGCAAGAATGAGGAGAAAAAAGCCGAGGGGAAGAATTAAAGAGAGAAAACTAAGAAAGAAAGTGAGGGAGTGAGAATAAGGAGAGAGAAAGTCAAGTGAGAGGATGAGGAGAAACAATCGCAAGAGATAATGAACGAAGATAGATTTGGTTGAGATAGTCAATTGAATTTTTTTTAGGTAAAAACACAGTATTGTATAAAAATAATATAATACAATACAACTTAGCACAATACAATATAATACATCGCACCAAACTAATGGCCAGTTTAGTATAGCTATGGCTGAATAAAGAATCACTTTAGCTGTACTGAAGAAAAATTAGCTGTAACATAAAGCAACTGAGTGTTTAGTAAACTTTAGCTTTGAAAATATTGTGAGTTGCAAAAGCAGACTTATAATATATGATAAACTGTATGTCTAAATTGCTGTAGACATATAAAATGACCATAATAGATATTATAGTAAAAGTGATTCATTTAGTTTATTAGCAACAAAAGTCACTGTACATATACATACTTTTTTTTTTTAAAAGAAAAAATTGCTATGAAAATAGACAATATATTTAACCCATAGATTGATCTAATTCTTAAACCTATAGATTTTGGACTCAATTTCTCACTAAATCTAATTTACAAGTTCTGCCTAGATTATATCGAAATAGATTTTAAATGGACAAAATTACAAATTGGACTGCATTCACGTTCAACCTGACACCCTTCAATTTTTGGCCTATTCTGGCCTCAATACAATCTCAAATAGAGTGATTCTTAATGTTATGAATATGTATATAAAAAGATCTAGATGATTTATTCCTTGAGAAAATTATAAAGAAGCCGAAATCTGGGTGAAAATATCGGATCTTTCTAAATGATAAGATTAGTAACCAGTTTTGACTTAATAGAATTTATTTTTACCATTTTTACTCCAAGTCAAAAAATATGGCTATGGTGGATACAATTTTGGTGGCATACGACTCTTAAGAGATAGGACTTCATTTTCTCTTCTTTGATCAAGATCTATTTCATCCAAATTTATTGAGTTCCAGATGTATCTTTGGGAGAGACTGAATCTGCCAAAACAAAGTGCCACCTTGCACTTATCCTTTGCCTATAAATTTTAACTTTGTATCTTCAAGTTTTCCTATAAATAGATGCTTAAGCTAGGTTTAGGAGGCATCTTGGCTTGAGATCAAGATCATTCTCTTTTATTTTTCTCCTGTTATTAATATTGTTATAATCTTGCTTTGCCTTCAAAATAGTAAGAGTTTTGTGTTTAAAGCTATGTTTATATTATGTTAGGGTTTGGTTTAAATAGTTACAATAATATTTACCCATGGATGGTTATAATGGTTTAAGCCGTTAGATCGATATCCTACGGTGGTGATTAGTTTGGTAGTTGGCCAAAAACATTTAATACTGACCAAAAAAATTTAATGCTATCACTACTTTTTTAAGTACCCATCGATAGTCACAAAAAAATTGTAACCATTGAGAAGTCTTCCATTATGTTAATACTTGTTATTCTTTTTTATCATATTTACTTAATCTTGCATGTTACTAAGGTGAAAGAGTGAATCTCTTGAGGAAAAAATGGGTATAATCTAATCTCTAGGTAGACCTCATTGTTTATATCCTTTAATCACTGTTATGTACATATGTTAAGTAATTTTCTTAATCAATTTTAATACTCTCCTTGTTAAGTAGTGAGTCTTGATTCATTGTAGTCAATCTTTAGCACAATAAATACTTAATTCTTTTTGTACCAGTTGTATTAGGAAGGGATTTTGATTTGTTGCGGACATAAATTGGCACTATAAATGCTTGATCACATTTGCAAGTGTTGGTATTATCAAAGAAGATAATTAAGAAAAATAATCGAATCACATAAATAACTAATAATAGACCTTTAATAATAAATCCTCCAATTGAAATCTCCGTTATGTATGAATTCCAATTGAGTGATAAAAGAGCTTAGATTATACTTATTTGATGTACCTAAGAGTGGATCCCCTAATCTTAGCAAGTATTTGATTTTACAATTTCATATCATTATATTTCTGTCACTTTGTTTCATGTTGTTATAATCATCCTATAATATACTTTCTCCCATTATTTTTATTCTTGTAATATATATGTTATGGTCTTGTATTATTCACTAACCTTCCTGTAGATCGACCTCGGTCTTACTGAGTAATTTATTACTTTAAACCAGTTAAGTTTTTAGCACCGTTACTGCAGAAGTAAAGTTTATTCTACAAACTATAATTTTATTTCTTTTCCTTTTGATTTTCATCTCATCTCTTTCTTTCTTCATTTTCATCCTTAATGATAAAAAAAAAAAAAAAAGAAAATTCCTTTCTTGTTCTGCATTTGCATGAAAGTTTGGTCATGCTCATCAAGTGATAGACTTATTAGGAAGCTTTTATTTTCTCTTGAAAACATAGTTGAAAATTAAATTGATTAAAGAGATAATCATTCTGTATATAATGACCAAGATAGACCTAGGATACTAAGAGACCACATGAATCCCATAAGAATAGGTGCACCCTCATGTTTAGTTTTTCCTCCCTATGCATCTCATTTCAATTTTAAGCCCGGTATCATTCAACTTTTACCAAATTTTCACAGCTTAGATTCAAAAAATCCATATTTGCATGTAAGGGAATTTGAAGAGGTGTGTAATACTTATAATGACCAAAATTGTAGCATGAACAGTATTAGACTTAAGCTTTTTCCTTTTTCATTAAAAGATAAAGCTAAAACATGGCTACAATAAAAGTGAAAAAAAAAAAAGTGATTCCTTTTTTTTTAAGATGATTTTTTTTTAAGAATTAGTACTTTAGTTAATTTGGTTAATTTAGTTAGTAACTAAATTGGTTTCCACTCACAACCTAAAAAACTAATCTAGTTATTAGAGAAACCAAATTGGTTACTGTCTACTCTTGAAACTAAAATCGAGAGTAACTAGAAACTAAGTTAGCAATAACATCATTTTTGAATAACTATATTGGTTACTGAAAATTGGAAACTAGTAAGTAAATTGATTTTTGGAAACCATAAATCAATTTGAGAAACCATAAACTAATTTTTGGAAACCAATTGGTTTCCAACCATAGCTGGAAATCAGTATAGTTACCAGAGAAACCAAACTAATTATTAGTTGTATATTTACTAGTGTAGTTGTAGAAGTCAGTCACCAATTTGCAACTAGAAACTAGAAATTATATTGTTGCTTTCCAATTACTACATTTATTGGTAGGCAATTGAAACTAGAAGCCATATTGGCTAACGGTGTCTAGTTAATTACCTGTGTAGTTATTGGAAACTATCACTAATATGCAAAGGCCTAACTACTAGGCTAGCTTGCATTTGACTTTTCTTTATTGCACTTTTGTTAGATAAATAATACTTTCAGATAGATTAACTTAATTACAAAAATGCCAAATATCAACTTAGGTGGTATGAGATTGTGAATTTTTTAAAAATAGTATTTTTGGTATTATTTCTGAAATGATAAGTGAAAGTGTCCAAACTCAAAAATAAAAAAAAAATTCATAGAAATTAGTGTGTGTCCTTTACACTTCATTTAATAAATGTCTATTTTCGTTTTTTGTAGTTAAATAGCCAAATACTGTATTATTACATTTGGTCTTTGTACTTATATATAAGCTTTAGTTTTATGTACTGAGTATATTAGTTTTATACAGGGTACATCAATTTTATGCTTGATATATACACTAATATATTAGTCATTTTGCTACAACATTTGAAAAACGGACATTTACTTAAAATAGGTCCAAAATTTGGTCATTTTTCTATACGACTCCTAAATTCATTCTAGAATTTTGATCAAAACCATAATCATTGTTGTGTAGGTGTTACCGCAATCAAAATCAATTTTCTCGTAATTAACTTTAGCATAATTTGTGTTTAGTGAAGCAATATAAAAGTGAACTGGTGGGGGTTCTCACAAAATCCTAGAAGCAAGTACTAAACAGCAAAGAAACACTTCAAGCAACTAAAGAAATTTCCTTGCTTTTCAAACATGAGTCTTTTTTTTTCTATATTAATACAATAGCGTAAATTTTAATTGTCACATCTGGTGCTTATTATAAAGTAACAATCCTCGTGATTTCTCATATGAGTCTCTTATAACCTCTTTTATCTAAAAAGAGGAAATAAGATTGACCAACTCTTCCAGGGATTGACAAGAAGCACCGCCTTCTTCCAAACACAAACCAGCTCTCTCTTTGAACTCTTTAGCTCTCAGCCTTATCTCCTTCCCAGCTTCATTACACATTATTCTCCTTATATCGCTTTCAATCTTCCCTCTCTCCAAATCTCCCTTCATCTCCAACCCTATCTTCCATGCTCGACTTACATATTTCGAATTCAAAAGTTGGTCTCCGAAAAATGGCCTGCAAAAGAAGACGATAAATAGTCTTAGAAAAGTTTCACGGTTGGGTTGATTGAGATTATCATGTGACACAGTAAATATTAATTTGTATTAAAAAAAAAAGTTCAGAAACACTCGTCCACCCTGTATTGTAAAATGCAATCTCTCTTATTTTGTTTATTTATTCTTATCTTCAGGTACATAATTCTATCCAAATTTATTAACTGGATTATATAGAGGTTTTCGAGAGTACATTGTGCAAAGCATGGTGCACTTTTTTAAGGTAAAGGTCAAATTAGGAAAAGATCGAGGCAGGCACCAGGACACTTGTATCCCTTTAGAAAAAATATAAAATATTAATTATAATTTAAGAAGTTTAATGACAATTCTTATAAGTTGGAATACCCCACTCTTCCTTCTTTTTTTTTATTTATTTTTTATTTTTTTATATTGAGTGAAAGTACATGATATATAGACATTCAAGATATGTAGAGCCACACTCACCTGCAAATCATAGGAACTCCTTCACAAATGCTTTCCAGAGTCGAATTCCAACCACAATGAGTCCAGAACCCTCCGATCGCATTATGCTGGAGAACTTCCTTCTGGGGTGCCCATTTCACTACACAGCCTCTCTCACCCACACTTTCCTTGAACCCATTTGGTAGTACTGGTTCTGCCCCGCGGGTCATGCCAGGCCGAACAACCCACAAGAATGGCTGGCCGCTGTTGGCTAAGCCCCATGCTATCTCGTTTACTTGTTCTTGTTCCATGGTCACCATGCTTCCAAAGCTCACGTAGATGACGGATTCCGGGGCCTGTTTGTTTAGCCAGAACATGCAATCCGTTTGTTCTTGGAGTAGAGAAAAAGTAGAGGCACTAGTAGAAGATTTTGGAACTAGTTTATGGAAAGGGCCAATGGGGAAAATGGGGGATGAGAAAAGTTGTTGAACATTTTGTAGTACTTCTTGTTCGAGGAAGTTTAGTGTGTTGACTATTATGGCCGAGGATGAATTTGTGGCTTTTGTCATTATTGCTCTTAGTTCTTGTAAGTTTTGTGGGGGAATATGTTGTGTCACGGAAGACAATATATCTTTTAGTTCGAGGGATTGGAATTTGGGTCCTAAGTCTTGGGATAGAACTTCTGTAACATCAACAAGAGATGTAACGTGAACTCCACATGTGAGTTGGACGTGACAATATGTCAATATATGGACACAATAGGGTTGTTGTCCATTAAAAGTTTTCCTTAGCAACAAGTTTGCATTAGAGAAATATAGAAAGTGCATGATTGATATTAATTAACATATAATATAAGCTGTACATGATTAGCGAATCTGGAATGGCATATCAATTTTAGTTGACAATTTCGTAATCTAAAATTTCTTTACGGTCAAACACTTGAAAGTATTATTTCAGAAAGAAAAAGATGAGAATATTGAATTAGTATTCTATGACGTGGATATTTGTGAATTAGTAATTCTATGACATGGATATGTGTGACAAGCGTTTCTCTATTCTAGATGTTATATGCGTGCTTAAATGTATGCTCCTATAACACTGAATAATATTTGCAATGTATAATAAATCTGATGTATAAGTGCATATTTTTCACTGGATATAGACAATGACGTGAAAGACATTTAGGATTATGAAAGCAAAGCAATTATTAGCAAGAAATTATAGGTGTCCCTGAGCCCAAAAAAAAAAAAATAAAAAAAAATGAAGAAATTATAGGTGTCGTATGTGCTAGAAAACAAAATTAGGAAAGTGAGTCAATTAATATAAATTAATGAATTAAAAGTATAAATTTCAACCTTTCATTGACACATATTATCTATGTAGAATTTTTGGAATCAGTCTTATCTTTCCAAAGCAAGATGAAGAAAAAGAAAAAGACATTTGGAATGAGTCTTCTCAGCCTTCAATGCCATATGACATCATCATCATATTCTTCTTCTTCTTCTTCTGCTTTTTTTTCTCCCTAAAATTTGAAAATTATAGGTAGATTTAATCAAATCAACTGTAAGTTGATTCCAAATATAATTTACATACCTTGAATGGACATGTAACCATCTCCCTGAGGTCGAGGAATAACAGCAAAGATCAGCAACGTAATTGCAGCACTCGTACGGACGCAAATAGCGGGCAACTTCAAACGGTCAGCAACCGTTTGTGCAAAGTGCATAAGCCCGTCGTAAACAATACATGCAACTGATCTTTCGTGACCCGGTTCCCTGCCATCATGATCTTCTTCCACGATCATCGTCTTTTCCATGAACTCTTGAAACGGCCGCTCGGAATTCTCGTTAGGATCGAGGAGCGTCGACACGAAATCCCCGACTTCGCCCTCCGACGAGCCGTTGGCCGGCGGCAAAGACACGAAGGTAAAATCGGGGTGGTTGAGAGGGTTAGGGGAGTTGAGCTTGGGATGAACAACGGTTATGGAAAAGCCTTTTGAGTTTAGGATAGTGGCTAGTTGAAGCATAGGGTTTATGTGGCCTTGGAAGGGACACAAAACAAAAACTAAACGTTTTGTGGCAGATGATGTTCCAGTACTTTGTGCTTGATTTTCCATGTTGATCTTCTGCCTCTGAATTATAATTATTTGCAAAGCAGAGCTTGTTGATTTAGTGTGTAACAAAAGAAAATATAAGAAAATATAACAGGTCAAATACTTATTCCAAATCCCTTAATAATTAATTAGCCAATTATATACTATATATGATATTGAATGGTTTACTTGTGATTTCCAATAGGAGCTCGATCAACAAAGGAACAGTAAAGAAGAAAAAGGAAAAAATTTCAATGAGAATTTTTTTTCTCTTTTCGGATGAGGAAAGGTCAATGTTAATCCGATTAGGAAAAAGAAAAAGGAGTTCAAATTTGACTTTTCTGTTTAACTGTTCAAGTAGTGTTTGTGTGTATAATATTGGTCCAGTGACAAAAGGCATTTGTTTGGCTAAATACAATCCGGATTTTTTGTGTTGAAAAAAAGAGAGAAGAACAACAACCTGAAAATATTTGAGATTTCTTTCCTTGAAATAATAAATTAAATTTATTACTGTAAAATTTTTATGCAAATTATAACATGTCTGTGACAGTTGATTCTGTAACTATGGATTATGACTTAATTAACATATACATATATATATATAGGTAATGTTTCAGTGGAGATTTTTGTTTCTACTACATGGATGAGTATTTTAATATGAGTCATTGGATTTTAATCTAATGGCTAAAATAATATTAGTAAATTTACTAAAAAAATTATTATAATTAATATATATATATATGAATATAGAAAGTTATTTAAAAGAAAAAAGATGGGTAACCTGATGAGTTGGTCAATTTTTTTATTTTATTTTTTTATAAAAAAATAAAACTAGTGAAAAATACTTAATAATCTCAATCACTCTCAACTATCTTATTCGTTGGAAAAAAAAAAAGCAAAAGATGTATAAATTTTAAGTTGTTTCACGCATAATATTTTTTAAATAAATTTTCTTTCAATGTAATTGCTTTATTCATTTTTTGTTATTTAAGAAAATAACTTATTCATAGTATAAAAGTTATTCTACCTTGGATTTTACTTTTCGTATAGTAAAAAAGAAATTTTGTGAAATATTGAAGATATAATAGTACTTATAGTTTTAAATTAAATTAAAAATTTAAATTTTAAATTAAATTTTCAAAAAAGAAATAAATAAAAAAAATAGAAATTAATATATTAAATGAAATGACTTGTTATTGTAGGTTTATTTTCAAATTAATCAGACTTACCCATTTATGGAGCAAAAATAAAAATACCTATTAAAAACTCACCTTATATTATATATATATATAATTTGGTGAAAAAAAAAACATGCATATGCCAAATTTAGTAATGATGTCACGGGGTGACTCACAGAAGTCCACGCTTTTTATTTTTATGTAGGGGTGTTAGCAAATCTATGCATGTAGCCCTTTTTATTTTTTCTTTTTCGTACTACATTGGACAAGAGTTGCGTGTTGGGAATAACCTAGCAACGGACATCAATATTCTCAATGTAAAAAATTACAAGTCCACAACCTAATCACGTATACTGCAATTTCCCGGAAAAGAAGACAAAAGCTTTTTTCTTTTCTTCTCTGGGTAAATGAAGAGAAAAGGGTTTTATTTATTTATTAATTTTTATTTATTTTTTACTAAACTGTGAAACTGTTATATATTAATCAATTTCAAGAATCCAAGCAATAACGGATATGATAACAGATATTATAGGAGGCGAATCTTCCTTCAACCAAATATAAACATCAGAAACATGGTTGCTATATGTACGCTCTAAAATGAGCTTCAGAGCCCTTTCAAAAAATGAGCTTCAGAGGAAAAAAAAATAAAAATAAATAAGGAATGAGACACATTCTTGGGAGGTCACCAAAGACAATACTAGGTTTATTTAGGCTATTAACTACCCACTAAGGCATCTGTTTCCACCACGTGAAGAGGTAGCCCAATATATAGCTTTAGCCCAAAGGAGACTGAGAAACAACGCCTTCGCTGATCATTTATCTTAATGAGAATTTCCCTTTTACCTTCTGAAACGAGGCAGCCATTACTTCCTCGGAACAGTTTCGAACAACAGCACCAACTTGAAGCATCAACTTATTTATCATCTTTTGTTCATAATCACCAATTCACCATAGCGTGACACTTTATTCATTAGCCACATAAAATAAATCATTCATGTTTCTAGTTAATTAGATTATGGGAGTTATTTTTGAGGTCATGAAGTTGATTATTTTAAGGTACTAGTGAATAAAATACCTGTATAAATATGGTGCCTCAAATATTAATCATTCTTATTTTAATATTAAAAGAACAGGGAAATATATATATATAAATATATATGGAAGTGTGAAAACCTTGCCTATTATTTTGTAAGCTTCGAAGTTCAACGGTCAACCATCCAAATAGTTTATCATTATAAACAAAATTTGGTATAAGGATTGTCAAAAACAAAATTCACAGTAATAAACAGCCACTCTAGTTTTATAATAGCAAACAATCCATAAGAACCCGAGCTAGGAAATTAATTTGTAAATGCTTCCAAAGTTAATTGGCAAAATTGCCATACTGTTAAAAATTTGATAATTTATTTATTTTTAAGTATTTATTATTACCCACAACAGTAGTAAGTAGTAACACTTTCTAAAACAAAAACTTCGATCCTTTGCAACAACATTCAAAAGAAGTTCTACTAGTACTTCTCAACTACTAGCTAGAAGCCTAAAGTATTTGAAGATATATACCTTAGAAACTCAAAACAACAAATCTTTCTTCAAGGACTCCCACCAAAGTTCAAGTTCGCCAACCTTCTCCTCCGCTTTCTCCTTTTTGGGCTTAAAAAGCCTCCTCTCATGTTCAGCTTTGATCAGCTCTTTTCTGAAACTAGTTGCCTTCCCAGTTAACTCTTCAAGGCTCGTCTCAAGCTGTGTCTTCTCTGTCTTTCTTTCAACCAACTGTCTCTCCAGCTCAGCGATAACTTGGTTGACATAGTCAGCTCGATTCCTTATCGGAACGAATTCTAGAGACAGCTTCTTCGCAAAAATCTTCAGCTCGCTTACCGCATTTTCCTTTTCCTGAGCAATTTGTAACTCTTTCAGTGCAGCAATCCAAAGCTCGTGATGTTGGTCGAAGTTGATTAGAAGCTTTGTCATCTCAGGTACCACGTTATTAGGCAAGGCATTGATGGTTAGCATAATGGAGAGTGAATTTTTGAACTCAGAAACTTGCCCCAATTCGATAACATTGGCTAGCTTCATGCTGAGGCATTCTCTGAAGGTTTTCTTGGCTTTCCAAATCTCCTCGTCGGCAAGTGGAAGTGGCTGGAAGGCGTCCGAAGCTCGTAACCCGAAAATCTTGTCTTCCAGGAGAATCTGATTAATGCTAGCGAACACCGAATCAAACTTAGCTAAGGAAGAGGAACTCATTTCTGCTTCTACAAAATTAGTTGGCTCCTGAAACCAAGTAAGAGAAAAGAGTTAGAAGGCTCATCTATCAATTAACCAAATTTTAACTAAAATCCCATGTTGAAAAAGAAAATAAAGAAAAATAGAAAGAAGGAAATAAAAAGCAAGGGGACATCTCTAGCCAAACCCTGCAAATAAGGGAAAAACAAAAAATATAAAAAATAAATAATAAAGAAAATGGCTTTCAATTCTAGACCAAAAACTATATGATTTATGGGAATTTGAGTTTAGTGCCTCTTTCACTTAGAGTGCATTTCATTCCAACTCTCTGAAGAAACAAGTAGTGAAGCTAAGTTCACCTTGGGAGGCTGAACGCTTGATTTATCAACAAGAGGAGCAGATGGGATGATGGCCACTTTACATTCTTCTTCTGTATTCCGAGCCTCAGGGTTTTTTAATACAATCTGAAAGCAACAAAGGAGCTTTTTCAATCCAGGGGAAAAAATATATCTACAAACAAAGATCATAGTTTGGGCCACAAGAGGTACTTGTTTCGACTGTTTTTCAATGTCGTCCGAGGGTGAGGACATCGGAATTGCTTTCACTGATGTTGGAGGTTGCGGATCAACAGGCTTAGATTGTTCCAGCCGAAATTTAAAAGAGTTTCCCTGCAAAAAAATAGAAGATCACTCGAAGAAATTTGCAGTACCATATCAGAAAAAGGATCAATAGTAATCGTATCTTTCCCTTAATCCATTTAGGAGCTGGCTTTATTTAGTTACAACATTTTGACTTACTAGCCAAACTCTTTGGTCCATAGGGATGATGAAGAAGATGATAAAGATCATTTACAATTTTCTAGAAACAAACCAAAAGAAGAAGACATACAAAGTAAAATTAACTTTCATGATCTTAGACTTCATATATATATATGTGTGTGTGTGCGCGAGCAACATAAAGGTCCTACTGAATTGAGTCCTATTAATTAAAAGTCTTCTGTGACTAGTTAACAGCATTTTATTCCATTTTTCATACTTCCAAATTGAACTCAAGTGTACCAGAAACCCATCTTCGTCCTAGATTTGCCAACTACAATAATAAATTCCTAATGTTCTAGTGCATAAGTATTAACATTGTTCTTAAAATTAAAAGTATTTAACAATAAATATTTATAATTTTGTACAGTTAACCCATTTGTCTAATTTAACATTTTAACTAACAGGCAACTAGGAGTCAATAAGCGACTACAAATATCGATCAAGGATGGATTTGATCTTTTCACTTAAAATGGAATCAACCAGCTCCTTCGGGCATTTTTTTTAAGCAAACAATACTAGTACTTCAGTGGAATATATAGTCTTTTAATAAGAAAACAGAGCAATACATAGTTCCCAAGAAATTAGAGTATATGTCTATGATTCAGATATTCTAACTTATATCCCTTTAATTTATTGACTATGAGACCAAGTTGCCATTACAAGTTTTATTGAAGATAATGACCAAACAAACACATGAACACATCCTCAAAACATGATAAAAAATTAGTGTTACCTTTATTTTGGTATTGAGCTGTGCTGCAGTTTCTTCCATTTTCTTTTGATCTTCTTTTTCTTTATCTTCCTTCGATTTCACCTACAAATCTCAATTTCATGTAAAAGTTTCTTATAAAGTAGAGGACTATGGTCTAAAAGATTTAACAAGGGAAATCACATAACATAACGTTCCTAATCTTCTCACTCATCAACGTGACATTTTTTTTTGTTTGGGGGGGGGGGAGAGGGTCATGTGACTAGTTTAATAATCAGCCTACATACATGAATCTCTGCTTGAACTATGCATGAGTCTTTGACCAAAAATCCTCTTGCAGGGTCCTTCAATTTACTAAGAGGAATAACTCTACTGAAGCCCCAATCCCACCTATTAGGTTCTTTGAATTCATACTTTGCATCTGCAAAATGCAAAAACAAACACAAGTTTAAGCACCGTCCATTTTGACACTAAACAAAGTTCCTAATTTATAGAAGTATCATATAACGAATACTAATACAGATGTATGTGAAGTTCACTTATAAAAGTTACTTTATCAACCACACGGTATTCGTGTGTGGTGCCAAAACTAGAAGAAATTCTAAGAAATAATACCTCTTTTTATTGTGTCTTTACTATCTATTTGATTGATAATAGATAAGCTAAACTCGGCATATCTACTCCATCCATCAACAACTTCTAGATACATTGACAAATGATCTGTGCTCTTGAGCCCATTTGGCAGAATTGTTATCCTCCTGCACATTTTTAATTCAAATCATAATCTAATAATTAGGAAAATAAATAAACATAAAACTAATTATCAATTTATAACTTTGGATCACCAATACCAAAAAATTGATATTGGTAATTATAAAAGGTGTAATTACCATTTGTAGCCTTCTACATAGAATGTATCAGAATGGAGCCGCAGGTTGCTATCAAGGCTCGAAAAGTTATCAATTACACATGTGTAGGTGCACCGATTACATGAAGGAGAATCCACTGGTTGAGCCTTCTGAGTATTAATTTTTTTCATTCTGAGCTAATAAATTGAGTTAACCGACAAAAAAAAATGATTAATATGTTGAATGATTATAAAATAGGGGAAAAAAACATAGAAACAAAATGTAAGAAAACAAGTCCCTGAGAACTTGTATATCTACTTTTTCTGATGAATACTAATTTTGAAAACTATGCCTATTTACTACTTCATTCCCCACTTGTTTTAGTAAATAGAATGGCTATGAAATTTGTTTAACATTAACTCATTCCAATCCGCAGTGTCATAGAAGCATGAAAAAATGAAAATTTTTTCAATTGGGAACCACTCTTTCCATTAACACACCATTATAATCTGAATTTTCTTGGAGAATGGAAAAGAGAGAATTTTTATAAATTGGAAAAAAAAAAGAGTATATAATTACCTTCCATGAGCTAATTCTGAAACCAAGTCAGATACTGCTAAGCCTCCTGGATTGTGAATATAATACAAAAGTGAGAAAAGGTGCTTATTAAATATGAAAAAATATAAACCACGTCAATGGTTTCTTGAAGGAATGGTAGAGAAAACAACTCGATGAGCTACAAAAATTTCAAGAAAAAAAAGATACTCAGCTATAAATCTCATAAAATTTTCACGGTACCTTTAGATAAATATTTATCGAGAGAGGAAATATTGTATTTGTTTGGAGTCGGAGAAACTAATTATGGGATGGTGATTGATTTTCGAATTCAAATTGGTTATAAATCTAAAAAAAAATATCTATATCTATTACTATTATAGAAAGGGGAATAAGCAGCTGGAATAACGAGCTGCTTGGTTGTTTTTTAAAATATTTTTTTATTTTTTATTTTTTTTCTTATTTACATTATAATATTTTTTTATACTTTTTTTTGTCTTATTTATATTATAATATTTTTTATATCTTTTTCTTTTGTGCTAATTTTTTTGTTTGGCCTAAAACAAAATTTTTTTTTGTCTTATTTAGACTAATAGATAAAATTCAGCCACAAGTACGTGGCTTAGGCACGTACTACTAATACTAGTATATATATATATTTTCTACAGTTGCAAAATTTTTGTACCGGAAAGCTTTTCTAAGAAGTTTTCCTTTTTTTTTTTTTTAAAAAAAAGAAGTTTTCCTTTTAAACATTGATTGAAAAATGTAGTTTTTTCCATTAAAAAAAAGAGGGAGAGAAAATTTAGAGAAAATATTATAAACAAATATCGGGAAAATATCTGAACTTTTTTCCTTTTTATTTTTTTATTTATTATTTGAAAAAATAATTTTTATACGTTTCATGCTAAGAAGTTTATAATGCATGGCCACAAAATTACTTATAAAAAGATAGATCCCAGGAATTAATTAGGAAATATTTATTGGTAGATCTTACTTGATTTAGGAATTAAAAAGGTAAAATAATCCTTGATAGTTGATTCTTAATTTTTTTATTTTATTTATTTTAGTCATTCGTTTTCCTTCCCAAAACTATTTTTTGTTTTTCGTCCCTTTTTTCGCGTGGCGAAATAAGGAAATTCCGTATAACCCAGTACTATGTCTATATACTTATAAGGAAATCCCGTATAACATACCCAATACTATGTCTATATACTATATATATTTATCACCATTTAGACTATATATACTCAGTTCCTTTTTGCATTACAAAAGTAATTCTAAATATTTTTTATTTTGCTTTGTACATTTTTCATATTCCAAAAATACCTGATTTTGTACATTCAACTTCCTCACTTTGAATGTCTAATTTTCAAACTCAAAAAAATTTAAAAATTAAAAATATTACTCAGATAGTATAAAATCACCGTAAAAAGGGGGAGAAATTAGACATTATACGGTAATTTTGAAAAAAAATTGAAAAATACAGTAGTTTAAGTTTTTTTTAAGGTGAGGTACGGTTTTTATTAGATAAATACAATTTTTTAAAACTATTTAGAAAAATACCATTTTTAAAAATAGTAACTAGTTTCTGGTAATCGTAACTAGTAACCAAAGGTATTTATAACTAATATATAACTGGTAACTAGTAACCAGTAACAAGTTTTTAGAAACTGGTAACCAGTAACTATTTTTTTAAAATGGTATTTTTCTAAATATTTTTTAAAAAGTGATATTTTTTTTACTAAAAACCGTACGAAAATTTGTAAAAAACCTGAGTTCCGTATTTTTGTAATTCTTTTAGTGTTTTATATGTAAAAGTGATAGAAACCCTAAAAAGGGTGCCTCCCATAAAGAGCAAAGCCCAATTTTAAAGGAAGATGAGTCCATTGCTGACAGGCCGACTAATACATTCAAACCAAACCAACAACAAAGAAAATATGTATTCTTATCAAAATAGATCTATATATATAACGGGATTGATTTTTTTTTTTTTAATCTGTTTCAAGCGGTATTACCTTATTTTAAAGGAAAAAAGCGATCTCTTTTTATTCTCTTTACTTAATAGAATAGCATTTTCTTTTATCGTTCTAGTGTTTCTTTTTTTTTTAAAAAAAAAAAATCTCCTAAATTCTATACACATATGTGCATATAATATATGTATTCGTATATTTAACATTATATACTAGAGTAAACCTTTCTCTTGAATACTGTTATTCTTCATCTTGCTCAATTGTTAATTTTTCTTGGTGATTTTGAATAATGAAAAGGAAACTATGTAATTTTAAGATTTTTATTTTTATTTTTTCATTTTTTCCCTTAGAAATTTGCGTGTTACTTACAGCTTGATATGAAAGTTCTAAATCTGTTATATTTGGACTATGTGCATTCAAAATCATAACACATTTAATAATTAATTTGTCCTTTTTAGTAATTATATTAAAGGGTAAACTTTAGTTAAAATAAAATTTAAATCATGAATATACATAGTCCAATTGGTGATGGATTTAGCACTTTTCAATTCTTTTAAATCCGTTTCGAATTGTTTACACAGTTAGAAAATAATTATTGGTAGATCTTACTTGATTTAGGAATTAAAAAAAGGTAAAATAATCGTTGAGAGTTGATTCTTAATTTTCTTTTTATTTTTTTCATTTTAGTCATTCGTTTTCCTTCTCAAAACTATTTTTTGTTTTTCGTCCCAATACTATGTCTATATACTATCTGGTGTAAATGAAAATAATAAAAACCTATTAGTCTTTATTATTTTTCTTGCTTACTAGTTACTATATTGGTCATTTTTATAGGTGATAATCTTATTGGTTTTTCAACTGTTGAAAAAGTTTCATTTTGGACCTAAATTTTATTTGTTTTTTTATTTCTTTAAATTTTTTCCTTGCTTGGGCAAGGCAAAGCACGCTTTGATCTAGCTTCCAAAACCTATGGGACCTCAACCCTATCAATTTGCCTGGGAGAGAATAGGGAAGAACAAGAGCAACCGATCCAAGGTTTTTATTTTACTCTTTTTATCTCTAAGAATTTTGATCTTTATGTCCGTTGATTAATTGATTTTTGTTCGAAATCCTAGGAGGTCTACCCTTGAGAATTGAAAAGAAGAAGAAGAAGAAAAATAAAAAATAAAAATAAAAGTAAAAGTAAAAGAGAGCTGCGCAACTCAAACAGTAAGGTACCGTAAGTGGGAATTATATGGGATATTTAGGTCTTATTATTGTGCATGTATCATAATAACTTGTGATCTTCTCGATTTCTAAGGAAGAGAATCCAGATCATGTTCATGACGATGATTCTTTTGATCCTAAAACACTTCTGGGTGAATATTCTGGTGAGAGATTTGAAAGGTACGTGGAGCAAATTAATAAACATGAGGTATTATTTGTTGGAATATTTTGTGTGGTAGTACGTAATCATTGGCAACTTACTATAATGTCACAATTAAAACATATTAAGGATAATTATATTTATATGTATAATTGACTTTGCATAGTATTGTATACGGGCCATAATGAGATGGACACTTGTTGACTAACTAGCAAGAGGCTCATGGGCTCCCTCATTCTTGATGTCATACCCAACCCATCGGGCCATGACACCTCCTTACAACACAATTGCATATATAGACACATTTCATGTGTCTTGTGTGGAATGATATCATTATGAGAGAGTGAAAGGGAGGAAGAGTGATGAGAGCTCATAAGCCTCCTCTTGCACCTATAATTTTCTTGATCTTGTTGGAATGAAAAAGAGAAGATGATAATTATAACTCAAGCTTTTAGAAAGCTAATGAGGTAATCTCTACTCACTCTAATATATTTGATATACTCAAATTCTAATAGTAATTAATTATGTTTTGAATATGTTGGATGAGTTACACTTTGTGTATTGGATTGATTGTGCTCATCAATATTGATTTATTAAAACTATCAATTGGTATCAAGAGCCTGTTACTATTAGTTTTGGGTTGTCAAATTTTTTTCAGTTATTTTCGGATTTTTTAGCTAATTTCCGTGGGTTTTTATACTATTTTTTAAAAATCCGATTTTGGCTCAAACTAATGTAATATTGAGCTTAAAAGTGTTGAATATAAGTTATGAGTGATGATTTGTTTGAGTTTTATGGAATTATTTGGCTATTTCCATGATTTTTTAAAGCTTTAAACATGGTTGAAAATGTGTTTGGTTTTTAGAAAATTTTCAAGCCATTTTAGGGCAAATAATTGCCATAAATCAAAAGAAAATGAAATTTTGAGCAAAACCCTTTTAAAATCATCGAAAACGGAGCACTAGAGGTCGAGAAATCGATTCACACAGGTCTAAATCGGGTCAAACAAACCTAGCTAGAGGTCAGAAACGATAAAAACGACATGTTATTCTACTCCAGAGAGGCTAAAAACGATATGTCGTTTCATAAGACAAAAAGCAGTCATTTCGAAAAAATGACACATCATTTATGAGCATAATGGGTCATTGTTTTCTCTCAAAAAGACATGTCATTTTTCGGCCTATTCTGAATGCTTTTATACTTGCATGTCATGAGTTGAGCATGTCTGATTATTGATAGAAAAAATGTGATTATTGTTGTTTATTCTCTCTTGATTGATTGCAATTAATACTAAGGTCTATACGCACAACTAAATTATCACATCGATAATTTTATTGTTTGCTGGTATGATGCCTAGATTAGTGAAGGAAGTGTATTGAATATCATGAACTGCACAATCTTTTCTGTCCTGTTGATAGTGGATTGATGCATTTGGTTATGGTATTTGGTGTATTGTCCTTACCTGCGAATGAGTCCTTATTTGCTTAAAGGACTCTAGCACACAATGATCGCGTTATTGATTGGATCGTTGGAAAAGTTTAGAGGAAGAGTAAATAGTATGATCTTGGTTTTACATGCATATTAGTGATATTAATCTTGGTTATTTCCTCTAGATTTAAGAAATCATTATATCTCTGCTATTTTGATGCTGAATGGGACTACTATGTTTGATGACATAGATCTCGCACTGAGTGTAATAAAGTAAATAGATTAGGTCTTGTGAGTTTATACAACTCTTAAATCCACTATTTATAGTAAGTTGATGCCTTAAAACTCCATGATGAATAGGAGTATTTAAAGAGGTATTAAGGTTAATGAGGTATTTATGGAATATTAGTTCGTGACAGCTTTTTGAGAATAAGATCGCTCAGGAATTTCTTGAAGTCATTGGCGAAAAATTTGGATGTTTTTCCCTACAATGATAAGTATAGACTTTTAAGTATTTTAAATTCCACATTTTGTGATAGTACTAGTGGAATTAAAGATCACATTGATAACATGTTTTCTGGTTATTAAGACTCATAGGAATTAGTATTGATTAGTGGGAGAACTCTTCCATTTCTAGTTATTAAAACTATCATTATTATCTTTGCTTTTCTTTTCTTCATTAATATTTTTTATATACGCTTGCATATTCTATATATATATATATATATTTTTTTTTTCTTTTCTGATTACTAGAGTTTTTTTATATTAAATAGGAGAGTCCTCTTCTGCGGATTATTAATGTGATTAGACAAATACCTACTATCCTGAAAGTCATTCATGCGGGAAAGTTTACTCCTGAGGAGTATAACAAAATATTAGAAGTTAAAACCTTAAAAAAAAAAAAAAAGAAGATTGGGGATCTTATTAATATAAGGGGAAAAAAAGGCTTGGAACCTCAAGTGATTTAAAACTCATAAATGTGCAATATTATCTCTTATTTGATACACTTTTGGGGTGTATTTATGTTTGATTGAGATTTTAGGGTTCATAGAGGCTTAGTTTCATTGGATAAACTAGTAGATAATGCTCTTTTGTATTCAGATTTTAAAAACTTATTGCTCGCTATTAATTGTAGCTCTTGTCCGGGGAATTCGGTTATCTATAATTTAGCTAATTATGCCCTATCTACTCTAGAGATATGTTTTGGGTGGATTCTTATCCTATTTTTATTTCTTCGTCTGTTTATGATGACTTGATTTAGTAAAGCTTTTGTGCCCATTTTGTGCTTATTTGATGTAAAAAAAAAAATCAAAATCAAATGTTTGAATTGTAAAATTACGATATTATTATCGTTATTTTTTTTATATTACGATATTAATATCATCATTATTTGTTTTAATGCAAAACAGTGAAAACCACGATTAATTATGTAAATTTATTACCTTGCTTGCATTGAGCCAGGGCAGCCTCGCTTTCAGTATACCGATACCATAAAAAGTGAAAAACGGGAGCTCAACACCTCAATCACATCACTACTTTGGCTTGAGAGAGAATGGAGAAGAAAAGGAAGATGGACGGAGCGAGTAACAGTTCGTTGAATCATTGCCTCGCTTTGTGCATCTGCAAATGACCCAAGATTTTATTTTACTGTTTTGTTTCTGGTAGTTTTCATTTATTATTATTATTATTATTATTATTTATTTGTTAATTGATCGATTTTTGTTCGAAACTCTAGGCGGGCAACCCTTTAGAATCAAAGAGAAGAAGAAAAAGAATAAGAAGAAAAAAATAAAACTAAAAATAAAAATGAAACTATAAGAGAAATAGAAAAAGAAAAGAAGCTACTCAACTCCGACAACAAGGTGAGGGTGGGAATTATTTGGGATTTTTATTTTAGGTCTTATGACTTGTATACTATTGTGCATATATGTGGCTACTTTTAAGGTTTTATTATATGTGCATAATTATAACTTGTGTTAATCTTCTCAATTTCTAAGGAAGAGAAGCCAGATGTTCATCATGATGATGGATTTTTTTTTTATTTTAAAAGAATTTTGGGTGTATATTTTGGCGAGAGATTTGATAGGTACACAGAGCAGATTAACAAGTACGACGTATAATTATTATTATTTTTTCCTTTCATTGATAACATTTTTAAAAATTATGCTTGTATATCAGTATTATGTCCTTTTTTTTTTTCTAGTGTGATTTTTATATTAAATCAGAGAGTCCTCTTGTGCTGATTATTAATGAGCTTAGAAAAATGCCTATTACCCATTCCTACAGCAAAGTTTGCTCTTGAGGAGTACAACAAAACATTAGAGGTTAAGTAGAAAAAGTTTAGGCTTGTTGGTCTCTCACAATATGTAACATTTGTATTTGATATTCTCCTAATTTTGTTAGCGAGATGGAATAAAGAATACTCTTGAGCTTAAAAGGATTATCAGAGTGAATTTGCAGTTCGATATTTATCCTCTTTATTGCGTAATATTAGAGGCTTCAAATGGGATGTTTTATGAAGACATGGTGGTGGAAAACATTTCTATCACATCCATAGATAGCCAATTTAATTTCTTTAGAACCTCAAAATGCCTTTTGACCACTGAACTTTAGAGACATCAATAGGACACCAAAAAACCATTCAATTCTTACTCATACTATTTCCTCGAGATAATTACGCTGAATAACAATTTTAGAGGATAGTATTATTACATACATAGCGTCTTAACTTTGATTCTTGAAAGAGAAAAATATTTTTCCTTTCATTATTATTATCTATGTCCAAAATCAAATCCCCTTTTCTAATAAAAGAAATAATGATATTCTTAGGTTTCCTTCCACTAGCCATCATACGAAATAACCTAGTAGTACTTGCAACTCCTTATTTCACTTTTTATCTTCAAAATCATCTTCTTGAAAACTAGTACTTCCTCAAGCTTGGTCCTCAAAAATGTATTTTTCCCTCTTTAACTATATACCAAAAGATCTACTTCAATGTATAATCAATTCCAAATTGGAATTTGTCTATTTACTATCAATTTCCCTTACTTGTCGCCTTTGCGTAACTTGTAGGTTCTTTCCTCTGAAAAATAGAAACTTTCATCTTAAACTAACAGTTTCTTGCCTAATTAACAACTTTCTGAAAAAAGTATTATACTTTACCTTACTTGAAACCCAACATTTGTATCTCCACAATCTACAGATGTCTAACATTTTTAATATCTTCTTTACAATTATGTAGGGGAATTTAAACATAATAAAAAAAAACAAATTCATATGATATTCACTTGTACGAAATATAGGATCAGAACATTTTACCAAATCAAATGAAACTTCCAAAAGGTTATAATGCGAGCTCCTATGCCATAAAGATGATAAACATCTAATTGTGTATATTTATTAAGAGTTTATTTCATCATTATACACTTAAAATATCATTAACTTCCCTAAGTAAAAGCAATTTTGTAGTCATAAGGCAAAAGTGATCCCTAATTTGTATTAAATGATCATTGTGGTGGAGATTTGGTAAAATCTTAAACTAGATGGATAATTGATATGATTCTCGAATTCAAAAATCTAGACTCAACTTTCATCCATACCCAACTCAAAGAGGAAGATTAACTAAATGTTTGATGGGTCAGAATTAGACTTTATCAGTAATGGACTACAATCTTGGACCAGCCTGACATGCTTTAGTATTTTGGCTATATCTCATAAATCAAAATAATTTTTTATGTGATTCTTACGATGTTGGATTCTTAAGACAATTATCTATAACTTTAATATTTTTGACCAGAGACCAGTAAGGGCAATTTCAACGTCATGTTGTCAGTGCATTTGTGGGAAGAAAATCTAGTAGAAATTGTGACCTTTTATTCAAATTTATACCTAAACATTGCCTCTATAAATATGGTTTACATAACTTACTGTGGCCATCTTGATTTTGAGATCAAGACCACTCCTTTTTATTTTTCCCCTTATCTTTCATCTCGTTGTAAGTTCAATTTGCTTGTAAAGTAGTAAGATATTTCTATTCAAAATTATGTTTATATGTTGTTCGTACTTATTTTTCTTCTTTATCATGTCTAGTTAATTTGCATCTTGCTAAGGTGATAGGGTAAATCTCTTGGGGAAGAATAAGTATAACTTAAACTCTAGATAGATTTTATTGTTAAATCGTTATTGTATTTTTGTGGTCTTTACTTTCTTAATCAATCTTAATACCCTCCTTGCTAAGTAGTGGATAGACAACCTTTGGCACACCAAATACTTGATTTCCTCTTAGATGTTTTCTTAGATAACTAGTTGTGCTAGGAAGAAAACTTGATTTGTTGTAGACATAAGTTAACTCCATGAAGACTTGACTACCTATAAGTGTTAGTGTTATCCAAAGACGATGATTAAGAAAACTAGTACAATCACATATAAAACATATAATGAGCTTTCAATACTAAATATTCCAAATGAAATCTCTATTGTGTGTGTGAATTCTAATTGAGTTACAAATGAGTTTAAGATATATTTATCTAATGGAGTGGATCCCCTAATCTTGGCAAGTATATAATTCTAAACTTTATATCTTAAAATTGTTATTTATTTATTTATTTTATACTCTTGTAAACATTTCACAACATTTTTGCTCACATCCTTCTATTTCTTGTATATGTATATATTTATGGTTCTATATTATTAACTTACTTCCATGTGGATTGACTCTGATCCTACTGGGTAATTATTACTTTGACACTCTGTACTTAAGAGAAGACTCCATTAATTTGAACCAGTCAGGAGACAAGCTTCAAGCAAATTCATCGCCATCCTTAATATCAATCTTAAGCACGAGGAGGCTATGTTGGCCTATCAAGAGATTCATGCCACGAGTTGAATAGCTGAAATTCATGACAAAAGAAATTATCAATCTCCTATGAATTTATTAATGTTAGGAATCAAAAAACAAAATAATAATATCGATACAATGCAATGTCTACGTACCAATTCGAGTACCTTTAAAACTCTAAGCCTTGAAAAGGTAGCTAAAAACTGTCGAAGTTTGATTTTGATTGCTCTATCTAATGTCTAATAGATTCAAGATGTCTGCATCTTCCACAATCCTTTGAATATGTATAGAACTCGGAGTCTATTGTTCTCTTTCCTCTATGAACATCATCAAATTTATGGACGCATACGTGAGTTTCAAAAGAAATAAAGCTAATAAATGAGTTTTTCATTTTACGTGGTAATTCAGAAAATAATTTAATTAATAGATTTTTGACTTTTTCTTTTCCTTTTGCCCATTCTCACCCATTGGCCCATGCTAGCCAAAAAAAAAAAAAAAGAAAAAAAAAAGTGCTTATATTTATTTTATTTTGAAATCCTAAATAATTTACATAAAATTACATATTAAAATTAAATGCTAATTGATATAACAATAAAAGAATATTTACTAATACTAGAGAAAAAAGTTATAAGAATATTATTTATGACTGTCACAATAAATTTAACATACAATATTAATACATATTTAGTAAATATAATATATATATACACAAGTAGTCGCATTTACACTTAAACGTGAATATAAATATATTATAAATAAGAATATTCATACTTTACAAATTGAAAAAATTATATTTTTCTTCAAAACAAATTATTCAACACAACAAGACGAGTACTGCAACGGACTATTTGAGCTTTCAAGGTTATGTAAGCTCTTGTTTTCAGTGATCGAAATGATACAAGCAACAAGTGGAATCCCACTAATATTATCACCTACTTGGCTTAACAAAATATTCCACGGCATTCAAACGACCCATTCAAGCTTTGCGTCGGAATTTAGAACTTTCTTTTTAACATACATAGTTATATTACTTTTTTTTCAACATACATGATTTATATAACTGCAAATCAAATTAATGTACCCAATGGTAAGTAATCTTTATAGATACCATATCTTAGGGCATACATAGAAATAACTTTCATAGTTTTTATTTTCATAAACAATGATAAGTGGTGGAGCTTTTCTTCACTAGCAATATTGAGAAAATATTTACTCTCAATTTCAGCCTTCAAAATGACACTATTTGTGGCAATATTGGAATATAATTTGTAATACTCTCCATTTCATATTATTTAGTAATGTAAAATTAATATTCTATCAATTTAAAATTTTTCGGGTGATATGAAATTTCATAAAGTTTGTAGTAAAACATTTTAAAGATTTAAAAATTTCAAAACTTAAGGAAAAAAATAAAATATGGAATACTTATGCGTTTTGAGAAAGAAAAAAAAATTAATACCTATATAAATGGTGAATGTCACAAGTTACAGATTCATCAATGAAAATTTTTAATTGCAATCATTTACATAATGATTTTAATTGGAAAAACAATCGATTATAATATTTACCAAAACCGTACATCAAAATTTAAATATATCGTCTCAAATATAAGATAAACATAATTCAATTCTTTTAAAATGATTGATTGGCACACAAATAGAATACTCTTTATCTATTAAAAAATATAATACTAATTATATGATTTGATTGTAACTTTATTTTATTTTTTAAAAAAAGTATATTTGAATATTATAAAGACAAAAAAAATAAGTAAATGTATATTTTCAAGATTTTCTTAAAGTAAAGAGTAGAATAAAATCAAAAGCAAGTAGGTATCAGAAAATATCACGGACTAAAATTATTTCAAATTCATTAAACTCTCTACATATTTTTTTTCTCCTCACATTTATATACATATACATGTTAAAAAATATCATATTTTTTTTATAAGATAAATATTATATCTCAATTATTGCAACTAAAATCAAAATTAATTTCATGTATCAGTTAGTATATTATTTGTTAATCTAACTAAAGTTATATACGAAATCTGTTTTATACTTCAATTGATATAACCATGGTGCAAGGATATTAATTATTTTGTAAAATTGTACAAGTAATTCTCTGATCACATTTGACCTCTTAAATATATTATGTTTCGTTGAAGAATTGAGTCATTTTATTATGATTTTTATTATATAAAAATTAACAAGTAATTTTAAGTAATAATTTTAACTGGTGGCTCATTTTGTTTGTATTTTATTACTTTTGTAATAAAAAAATATTATTTACAATTTTATCTCATATTCTTAGATGAAGTTTCAATTATTGCTTTGAGCATCTTAAACTAAGCTAATACATTTGAATAAAAAATAAAAATATTTTTGTGTCTTTGAAACTCACTCTCAATAAGTTTTGTTCCGCTGACAACAAAATCAAAGTATGAATCATCCTCAAAGTAAGAATCCATGAGGATGACTTACACAGGATCGATGAAAAATTTTTTCTAACAAAATATATGCACCTTCAACATCATATGAGAGTCTAATTACTTATGGTTTCAAATCTAATTTTTTTTTAATATAAATTGCAAATTGAGTATATGATTATAATTCCAGTTGAAGTTTGAAATATAATAATTTGAAAGTTTGGGAGAAAAAATAATAAATCTAACATATTATTTATGTATTAATAGATGAGTTAAAAGCTTCATGTGGGATCATAATTGCAATCACCAAAATACTTGGAAAAAAAAAACAATTCATATGAAATTATTATTGTAATTATCAAAGTATTTGAATAGAAACCACTCTAAATATTATAACCATACTTGAATTTTAATATATATAATGTCAAATATGGGATAGATATAATTTAATTACTTTTAGATTTCATTATCTTACATAACAGTATAATTACTTGGTATACTATTTGTAATTGCTTTTTTATTTTAATTTAGGTTGCAAATAATACATGTTTTTAATATATATATATGTATATACAGTATTTTTTTTTTGTTTATTATCTAGATAATATGGTTTGAAAAAAAATCCATATTTTCATAAACACACAATGTTAAAAACAACATCAAAATATCAATATATGCAAGTAACTTGCAAATAATTAATTAAAACTTTCTATAGCAAAATATGAACACATTATATATCAAATGAAAATTTAATAATTGATGGTTCCTAATCTAAGTTTTTCAATACAAACTACCATTTAGTATGATTTTAATAATGGTTGAAACATTAGAACATAATTACTAAAACTTTCTCAATTTAGCATCATTATGTTATAGGAAATTTTATCAAATTTGAAACGAAAAACTAGAAATATAATAATTTCAAAGCCGTGAGGGAAAAAAGTTAAATGCCAAATTTATATATACATGTGAGATATTAAAAATACTTAATACCTATACAAATAGTAAATGTAACAAGTTACAGACATATTGATAAGTCAATGAAAAGTTTCGTATGTGATTATTAATCTAATTATCAAAGTTGAAATAAAAACCAATCAAAGTACTCTTCAATCATAACTCAAATTCTCAAAGTTGAAAGAAAAACTAATCAAAGTACTCTTCAATCATAACTCAAATTCTCAGATGTAATATATTATCTCAGATATGAGATAAATTATCATATAACTATTTTTAAATGATTTATTTACTTACAAATGGAATTCCTATTATTTTCAAATGTAATTACTTACTATATGATTTTTAATTTTTATTTTATTTTTTTAATTTATAATAATATATGTTTTTTTTTTAGTTAAATAGATGTTGGTAGCATCTATATATGTTGTTGTTTATTATTTAAAAATTAGTCTTTTTAAAATTCATATGTTCACAGTTAGATAAAATTATTTATACAAAGAAGTAAAAACTATTATTTCTGACTTTTTCATGAAATTTTTACATATTTAATTTTCGTATCATCTACGCAAGTTTTTTGTTTTAATTCCTGTCAAATTTTTGTGACAGATTAAAGGATTAAAAGTTTTACTTGAAGTAAACATAATAATTTATATTTTATGTTCATAATATTTCTATTTTTTTTTCTTGAATACAATTCTTTAAGTCCAATTTTTTTAATATTTCTCAATATAATATATATTTTTTTAATAAAACGTAGTATCTAGTGAAAAATATAATATTAAGTAAATTTTATAGCTTAGTGACTATGTCTTGTTTTTATTTAAGAAGTTATTAATACACTAATAAATCTTAAAGTTATTGGAATTTTATAAGGTAAAGAGTTTAAATAATTAGATTTAGTTTCTAGTTTTATTAGGTTTTATGATTTTGTTTATTTTTTCTTCGAATTTACTCGTCCATTTATTGTACTCATTGATTGAAGTAAACTATTATGAAAAAGCTTGATTCCATTGAAAATTCTGATTTTCTTTTATCTTTCTAGTCTCTCCAAACTTTTTATTTATTTATTTTTCTCAACATACACATTCTTCTTTCGTTCTTTATCAACATGACTAATATGTTTTCTTTTCCTTTAAGAATCAATTAGTTGTAAGCGACTCATCAATAGTATTTATCTGGGACTACATTTGTATCCTAACCTAAGTAATTTATTTTTAGTTTTTCCGATATTCAAACTTTATTATAAACTTATGCTAGAAAAATAAATATATAATCTCTAAGTTTTGTATTTCTAAATTTTGGATGTCTTGTTAACAGTCTCTTTTAATTTGTATATTATCTTTTAGTTATTGTGGGAATTTGTTTTTTTACTAATATCTTTGTTTTAAAATTTGCTCATTCAATCGCAAAAGATTTTCTTGGAAACGATCTCAATATATTGCAAAATATTCTAAAAATTGGGAATATAGAAAATGCTAAACCAAAGCATCAAGAAATAAAATAATCTTGCAAATAGTTTATTTAGATTTATTTTAATCTTTAATATTGTTATGCTAGATATATTTTCAAGAAAATGCATATGCAATTTGTGAAAATAATACAAATTTTTACAGATAATCAAATGTATTTTACGTGATGTTTTACTTTTACTTTTTCTTTATGATACTTTTTGAATAAACGACTATGGTATAAAGTATTTTCAAATTATATTATTGTTTTAAATCAACCATATCAGTATTATATCGAAATGACTAGTGGTACACGAAGTGCATTCCAAGAAAATATTTGAATAATTTTGAAAGCCCGAATCATTCTTCCACTTAGATATGACAATAGATGAACTTAGTTTTTTCTTTAAAAAAAATGGGGCGGAGTTAAAGAACTTTTCACAGTGGGTAGAAGACAAAATTATAGCATCATAAAATAGCATAAATAAAAGGGCATACAAGAATTCTTATTAAGTCTATAGAGCACAGCCAAATTTTCTAAACAATTTTCAAAAAAATGAAAAAAATCTAGAAGTCAGTTGCCGTGTGACTCAAATATAATGTACTCAAATATATTATTTGTCGATCTTAATACTAAATGAATTATCGTCATCAATTTTCTTTGTCGAAAGCTAACTTCTGGGGGAAAGGAATTTTAGACAATTTTCGAAAAATGTAAAAGTCAGGGACAGTTGCTGTAAAATCCCAGATTTATAAGGGGTATCGTTGTCATTTTGTTAATGTTCAGATTAATTAATGGAGGGACTAAGTTGCAAAAGTTTTAAGAAGCGGAGACTAAATTGCAATATTTTGAGAGACTAAAGTGAGAAGATTTTGAAAAATAGGGGACTATTGTGCAATTTTTAAAAATTGTATAATCACCATTACAAGGGCCACTTGACCCTTATTTTCTTCTCCCTCTCTCTCTTCTCTCTCCCTCCCGATGCCATCTCTCTCCCTCTTTCCTCTCTCGCTCGCTCACGGTCGAAGGAGACTGAAGGACTGCCGAGTAGCCAGCAGCTGTCGTCAGGCCAGCCTAGCCATCTGCGTAGCTCCACGACGCCCGCTTTGCCGGTCCCGAGCTGCTGGAGTGCTGTAGTCACCAGAAAATGCCGTTTTGGCCGTGAGGAACTTTGATTTTTCGGCGTAATTTTTAGAATTATTTTGGAATTGTCATAAATTTTTAATGTCGAGGTTATACAAGGTAATATAGCGAATGTATTAAGTATGCATGGGCAGCGGGTTAGATATTGTGTTAGGCATGATTTAAGGTACCTATTAAGCATTTAATATTCCTATATGATTCTTGTTATAATCATAGTTCTTGTAGTAGCTAGCAATTTGTGGTTGGATTGGTTAGACTAGCGAACAGATGAGTAACCTTTCATCTTTGCTAGTGACTTTTGTTTTACTTAAGTTAATGTCTTTTTGCTTTTTTTTTTTAAAGAAAATTATGTTTGTAAATATTAAACTTGTTTTCAAGCAATTTGTTAATAAATGAAAATTATTTTGATAAGAGATAACTATCTTTTGAATAAAATATGGATCAAGCTTATATTATTGTTATTGTTAAATCATCTGAAAATTGTTACCCTTTAAGTATTGGTGATTTGCTTTATAATTGAATGTGATAAAATACTCTTCAGTGACTATGCATGTGGACCCAGTCCACAGGGGTTATATGTGGACAATATTGACCTAGCTATAGGGTTAAATATAGTAGATTCGTACTCGGTTACAGGAGTTATCTACAGTAGATTCGGACCCGGCTACAGGGATTATTTGTGGCAGATTCGTACCTGGTCACAAGGGTTAAGTGTGGCCATAGTCGCCAAAACTGTAGAGTAGAATTTGAAAGTGATATCGATTATTGAACAAGTTTGATACAATGAATTTTGAAACTTTCTACTTTGTTAAATTGATTTTTAGTCAGTTTCATTTTCTCTTTTTAAAAAATATTGATTTCGAAGTTAGAGTTATTTTGTAAAATACTTACTAAACATTTCAAATTGCATATGCTTGATCAAACTAGTAGAGGTTATTGGTCACTTACTGGACTGTCGAGCTTACCCTTTTATTCTTTAATATTTTTCAGATTCGGAGAATAGTCAATAAGTAGAACTCATATTTGAAGGAGGGAGATCGTTTGAAGACTCAAATTTTAATAATTAGAGTTATTGTGTTGTTTGGTTTCTATTTTGAGACATTGTTGGTTATTTGAGGTATACTGGATTATTGTTATGGTTTTAGTTTCTTTGTTATTATGGATTTAGTAAATTATTATTGATGGTTTAGATTATTTGGTATTTTGTTATGATGAGATATTTTGGGTGATAATGGATCTATTTGGATTTTTAATAATGATTGAATTGAAAGCTTTTCATGTCTATGAGGTTTGTCCTTATAGGCATATGGCGGTTGCCATGTCCTTGGTCTTGGGGCGTGACAATTAAAGTGGTATCAGATATTAGGCTATGATATTTTAAGATCTTGTCTAAGATTATAATTTTATTTGAGTTATGATCTTTAGAATCTTCTTAAGATGTTGATTTTGTCTACCTTAAGTTATGATGATGATCTCGTCTAAGATTAGAGTAATAAGCATTGTTAAGATATTAAGCTAGATAGTTGTAATCTTTTTGCTATTTTGTTTATTATCTTGAATATCAAGTAATATTGGGAAAATCTATTTTGTGTTTGAAGGCTTGAATGGCAGACAATAGGACTTTGGCGGACTTAGTCCGTGAAAATCGAATGGCTAACAGACAAGCTAGGCAACAACAAGGAGCTCAACAGCAAGGGGCTCAACAGCAAGGGGCTCAACAATAATGAAATATCAATAATGGTGCTGGGAATATTCAAGGTAAACCACAACAAGCTGGGCTATATGCATTGATGGAAACCTTAGTTGGAGTAGTTCAACGTCAGCAAACTTAACAAGAGATGTTACAAGAACAACTGTAAAAACATCAGCAACAACAACAGTAACAAAATGCTATTAATCAGCGTAGGCAACCTAATGGAATGTCAGAATTTAAGAAACTCACACCGCCATCATTTGAAGGGGCAACTGACCCTCTAGAGACTGAGAAGTGGTTGGCTGAAATGGAGAAGGCTTTTACTGCCTTAGGTAGTACTGATGCTGAGAAGGTGACTTATGCTACTTACATGCTACAAAGAGGTGCCTATGATTGGTGGCTAATGGTGAAACGTCAACATGAACAAGACACTGAACCTTTTACTTGGAAGAACTTCAAGGATGCATTTAATAAGAAATATTTTCCCAAGAGTGTCCGTCGCCAGAAAGAAAAAGAATTTGTCAAGCTGGTACAAGGGAACATGACAGTAACTCAATATGAGGCAGAATTTACAAGATTGTCAAAGTTTGCTCCTGCTTTAGTGGCAACTGAAGAAAGCAGAGCTCGAAGATTTGAAGAGGGTTTAAGGTCCCGAATCAAAAAAAGAGTTGAGCCATTTGAATTAGAAACTTATGGAGCTGTAGTGAGTAAGGGTTTACTGATAGAGAGGGGACTTAATGATGCTCAACAAGATCGAGACATCAACCAAAGGAAGAGATACAGGTCATAACCACAGAAGAGTCAGAATTCAGGTGGACGAGCTAGGAAGCAAGGAACTCAAGCTAGTGGACTTCAGTGTACAAGATGCAGTAAAAAGAATCATGTAGACAAGGACTGTCGATGGAACACAGGTGCCTGTTTTCGTTGTGGAAGCCATGAGCATAAGTTTGCATCATGCCCTTTAAACAAAATTTCAAACACTGCACAAGCTCTTCAAAGTACTCAATCCTCTCAAGGAACTAGACCTACTAGAGACAAGGGAGGAAATCAAAAGCCTAAAGCTCAAGGAAGAGTTTATACTATGACATTGCAAGATGCACAGACTTCAAATAATGTGGTGACAGGTACTATTCTTGTATCCTCCAAATATGCATACATATTGTTTGACTCCGGAGCAAGTCATTCCTTTGGGTCCACTAAATTTGTGAAGAAATATGATATGTTGATTGAACCTATAGACATTGATTTATGTGTAGACACCCCAATTGGAAGCACCTTAGTTGTTGACCACACTTGTAAGTCTTGTAGTGTTATTATCGAGGATAGGGAGTTACTAGTTGATTTGATAGTTATGGAAATGCATGATTTTGATATTATACTAGGAATGGAATGGTTATCTAAATACCATGCTTCTATTGACTGTCATGGGAAGAATGTCAATTTTCATATTCCTGGCCAACTTGAGTTCTCTTTTGTTGGAAATTTAAAACATACTCCTCCTCGTGTGATTTCTGTTTTACAAGCAAGACAAATGTTGAGACATGGCTGTGAAGGCTACTTGGCAATGGTTCGAGATACCCAACAAGATGTGTTGAAGCTAGAAAATATTGCTGCTGTGAGTGATTTCCAAGACATCTTTCCAGAAGAGTTACCAGGATTGCCATCAGATAGAGAGATAGAATTCTCTATCGATGTTTTATCAGACACTGCTCTAATTTCTAAAGCTCCGTATCGTATGGTACCAGCAGAATTGAGAGAATTGAAGGAATAACTACAAGAATTGTTGGATAAAAGTTTTATTAGACCAAGCATTTCTCTATAGGGAGCTCCCGTACTATTTGTGAAGAAGAAAGATGGGAGCATGCGTCTTTGCATTAATGATCGAGAATCGAACAAGGTGACCATACGAAATAAATATCCTCTACCAAGGATAGACGATCTATTTGATCAGTTGCAAGGTACACAAGTCTTCTCTAAAATTGATCTTCGATCTGGCTACTATCAATTGAAGATTAAAGCAGAAGATATTCCTAAGACTGCTTTCCGTATGAGGTATAGACACTATGAATTTTTGGTGATGCCTTTTGGGTTGACTAATGCCTCGGCTGCATTCATGGACATAATAAATCGAGTGTTCCACCCATTCCTTGATCAGTTTGTGGTGGTCTTCATAGATGATATATTGGTACACTCAAAAAGTGAAGAAGAACATGTAGAGCATTTGAAAAAAGTGTAGCAGATTTTACGAGAAAAGAAGCTTTATGCGAAATTGAAGAAATGTGAATTCTGGCTTGCGAGTGTGTCTTTCTTGGAGCATGTAATATCAAAGGATGGAATTTTTGTTGACCCTCAAAAAGTTAAGGTAATTATGGAGTGGAATAGACCGACAAATGTTTCGAAGATTTGTAGCTTCTTTGATTTGGCTGGATACTATAGAAGGTTTGTGGATGGATTTTCATTGATAGCAGTTCCTTTGACACAACTTACTCATAAGGGAGTCAAATTTGAATGGTCAGAAGATTATGAACGAAGTTTTCGGGAACTGAAGAGAAGATTAGTTTCTGCACCAATCCTCACAGTACCTTCTGGTACTGGAGGATTCATTATGTATAGTGATGCATCAAAGAAGGGGTTAGGATGTATTTTGATGCAGCTTAATAAGGTTATTACCTATAATTCTAGACAATTGAAGGGGTACAAGAAAAAATACCCTACGCATGATTTGGAGTTAGCTGCTGTAATTTTTGCTCTTAAGATTTGGAGACATTATCTCTACAAAGAGAAATGTGAGATCTATACTGATCATAAGAGTCTGAAATACATCTTCACTCAAAAGGAGCTAAACATGAGGCAGAGAAGGTGGTTAGAGTTGTTAAAAGATTATGATTTGACTATTCACTACCATCCTAGGAAGGCAAATGTGGTAGCAGATGCTTTGAGCAGAAAAACTTTACTAATCAGAAGAACATTTTGGAAGATATGAGAAAACTGAGTATCGAAGTAAGAGTACCAGAGTCTAGAGTACAATTGGCTAGTTTACATGTGTAACCTTTATTGATTGATAGAATCAAGGCTGCCTAATTCAATGACCCCAATTTGCAGACTATTCGAGCTAAGATAGAGGCTGGAGTGAAAACAGAGTTTCTTATTCATGAAGATGGATCCTTGAGATTTGGGAAGAGATTGTCTGTGCCAAACGATTCAAAATTAAAGAAGGAGATTCTTGGGGAAGCACGAGCTACACAGTACATCTTAGAGGTACTAAAATGTATAGGGATCTAAGAGAGAATTTCTGGTGGAATAACATGAAAAGAGAAATTGCTCAGTATGTTGCACAGTGTTTAGTATGTCAGCAAGTGAAGGCTGAACACCAAAGACCTGCGGGATTGTTACAACCCATTGAGATTCCTGAATGGAAATGGGATTGTGTCACTATGGACTTTGTAACAGGATTGCCAAGGACTAATAGTGATAATGATGCAATTTGGGTTTTCATGGATCGTAAATCTAAATCTGCACATTTCTTGACTATCAAAATCACTTTTTCTCTCAAGAGATTAGCAAAATTATATATAAGAGAGAGAGTGAGACCACATGGGATTCCTGTAGTTATTATTTCTGACCGAAATCCTAGATTTTTATCACAGTTTTGGAATGCTGTACACAAAGCTTTTGAGACTAAACTAAGTTTTAGTACAGCTTTTCACCCACAAACAGATGGACAGTTAGAAAGAACCATTCAGACACTAAAGATATGTTGAGAGCTTGCACCATAGATTTTAAAGGTTCTTGGGATGAACATTTGCCCTTGGTGGAGTTTGCATACAATAATAGCTATCAGGCTAGTTTACAAGTAGCACCGTATGAAGCTCTATATGGTAGGAAGTGCAGATCTCCTATTTGTTAGGATGATGTTGGAGAAAAGGCAATTACAAGACCCGAAATAGTACAATAGACTGTTGAGAAGATTAGATTAATCAAAGTAAGACTTTTGGCTACACAAAGTTGTCAGATAAGTTATGCAGACCCCAAAAGAAGAGAAGTGATATTTGAAGTTGGTGATCATGTTTTCTTAAAAGTGTCACCTATGAGAGGGGTAAAGAGATTTGGAGTTTGAGGTAAGCTAAGTCTTCGATTTATTGGCCCATTTGAGACATTAGATAAAGTTAGTAAGGTAGCCTATAGACTTGCTTTGCCACCAGCTTTGTCTGGTGTTCACAATGTGTTCCATGTGTCCATGCTAAAGAGATATATTCCTGATCCTAGTCATGTGATTCAGTATGAGCCAATACAACTTAAAGAAGATCTGACTTATGAAGAACGACTTTTGCGTATTGTTGATACAAAGGAACAAGTGTTGAGACGTCGGATTATTTCTTATGTTAAGGTTCAATGGACCAACCACACTGAAAGAGAAGCTACATGGGAGTTAAAAGAGGAAATAAGAGCAAAGTACCCTTTCCTTTTTGAGACTACAGGTACGTGAAGTTTAGAGGACTAAACTTATTTTAAGAGGGGGAGAATGTAATAACCCGTACCTGGAACCAAAAAAAAAATAAATAAATGAAAGGGCAAAAGACAAAAAGACCAAGGGTTTAGTTAATTAAATAAAGACAATTAAGTAATTTAAAGGATTAGGAAACCCTATACATATAATTTTTTCAGAGTCTCTGACAGAATAAAGAAAAAAATATTTTAACACTCTACAGAGGGAGAGGAGAATGGCTGAAAGCTTGGAAAAAGGGGAAGGATTACAAAAAGGTTGATTATCAATTCTCTAAGGTAAAGAACTCCTCCCTATCAATTATCAATTTGTTATTTAGGATTCTTGGGGCTAATCCATCATCTGGGGTTTAGAATTCTTTAAGCATCTTTTTGTTTCAGCCATGATTCTAGGGTTCATTTATATTTTGATTGATTACTCTCGCTATAAGGTTTAAAATAAGTCCAAAATTACGTGATTTGGATGTCTAGATTAAACGTTATAGATTTTTGAGTTTTGGTCTAGAATGGTAAAACGCAGCAGGGACTGCGACAGATTTTTCAGTAGTTTCTGATTGTCTAATAGGATCATATTAGATATGATTGGAAAGTGTATTCGATAAGCTTTCCAACAGTATATTATTTGTCAAAAACGGACTTATAACCAGAGAGATATAGAGACTGTTTGGCATCATAACTAAAAAATAGTTTTTTGTTTTTAAAAACAGAAAACTATTTTCTGAGAACAAATAAAGGTGTTTGGCATTGTTCTCTGAGAGCAATTTTAAAAAACATAGTTAAAGAAAACAAAAAATTCAGAGAACAACAAAATGTTGTTTTCAAGGTGTTTTCTTAATTTTTTCTTTTTCTAAAAAAAATAAAATCTCATAATTCTCTCTCATCACTTTCTCTAACCACTTTCTCTCTCCTCACACTCTCTCATCACTTTCTCTCTCTTCATTCTCTCAATCCTCATTCTCTCTTACCACTTTTTCTCTCCTCATTCTCTCTCACCACTTTCTCTCTCCTCATTCTCTCACATCATTTTCTCTCTCCTTATTTTATTCTATCACATTCTCTCTCATTATTTTCTATCCCTTCATTTTTTTTAATCACATTATCTCTCCTCATTCTTTATTGCTACTTTGTTTTTTATAACTTTTTTTATCTTTATTTTTTATCCCCATGCATTCTTATCACTTTCTCTCTCTTGTGTGTTTTCGTTAATTTTTTTTTCTTCTATCTTTCTCAATACTTTTTATTTCCATATTCTCTTTTATCACTTTATCTCTCATTATTATCTTTAATTACCTTTTTTCTTGTAACTTTTTCTCTCCTCATTCCCTTACTTGAATTTATATCTGGTCACTCTCTCTTGACTTTTTCTCTTTAAATATTTTTTTGGTAATACAAATATATGATTTTTTATATTCATATAATTTTTTTTCCTAAAATATATTTTTAGAAAATATTTGCCAAATACCCATTGTTTTCTGAAAACATTATAAAACAGTTTTTGTTCTCATTTTTGAAAATACAACTCTGAAAAAGGAAAACAAAAAACAATGCCAAACAAGCCCATAGCCTTTTAAAATGAGTACTATGAATTTGGAAAATTTTTGTAACTTTCAGCATTTAAAGTAAAATATGGCGGTGATTTACTTGGCTTTGTGGGGCCTACCTATGAATCCTACAACCATGTTCTTGGCACTTTTAGGACTCCAATCACTTGTATAAATTGTCCTCCAAGTTTCACAATTTTTAGAATTATTTTGGAATTGTTATGAATTTTTGATGTCGAGGTTATACAAGGTAATGTGGCGAATGTATTAAGTGTGCATGGGCAGCGGGTTAGACATTGTGTTAGGCATGATTTAAGGTACCTATTAAGTATTTAATGTTCCTATATGATTCTTGTTATAATTATAGGTTCTTGTGATAGCTAGCAATTTGTGGTTGGATTGGTTAGACTGGCGAACAGGTAAGTAACGTTTCATCTTTGCTAGTGACTTTTATTTTACTTAAGTTAATGTCTCTTTTACTTTCTTTTAAAGAAAATTATGTTTGTAAATCTTAAACTTATTTTCAAGAAATTTTTTAATAAATGAAAATTATTTTGATAAGAGATAACTATCTTTTGAATAAAATATGGATCAAGCTTATGATTATTATTATTGTTAAATCATCTGAAAATTGTTACCCTTTAAGTATTGGTGATTTGCTTTATAATTGAATGTGTTAAAATGCTCTTCAGTGACTATGCATATGGACCCAATCCACAGGGGTTATATGTGGACAGTACTGACCGTGGCAGTTGTCATGTCCTTGGTCTTGGGGTATGACAATTAAATGTAACACCACTGGACCTCACCCAAAAGTGCTAGCTTGAAGGTACTTTTGGGCTCATGGAGCCTTACTTAAATACTTATGATCTTCCCAAAACATACCTGATATGGGACTTGGGGCGTTATAATCTCCCCCGTTAAGGGCCTAGCGTCCTCGCTAGGGGGTCCACATTCAATAGCCCACATATAACCCCTATGGACGGGGTCCATATTTACCACGATTTCGGCCCGTTACAGTCTTCCAAGGCCCATACAGGTATGGACTGGGTTGGTTCTGATACCAAATGTAACACCACTAGGCCTCACCCAAAAGTGCTAGCTTGAAGGTACTTTTGGGCTCATAGAGCCTTACTTAAATACCCATGATCTTCCCAGAACATACCCGATGTGGGACTTGGGGCGTTACACAAGTCGTGACCTATTATTAAATTAAGTACTCTAGTGACTTACTTTATCACATTATACTCAATAATATTAAATTAATGAAATTTCTCACCAATGAGTGCAAAGTCATTCATTTAGTATCTAATTTGATCATTGACTCAATATGTAATAGAATTATGATAAGTACTATAGACACCTACTTAGTGAGATTATGATTAGTGATAATCAATTAGTATAAATTTCTGCTTAATTTAGCAAGATTCATCTATTTTCTGTTACATTTAAGTATGAGACAATTTGTAATAGATTTATACTAAGTACTGTACTTAATTTGTCACATTATACTCAAATATATTGAATTACTTTAATTTCTCTAATTTTTTTCAATATGTAATTAATGTTATACAAAGTAATGTAATTGATGATAACTTATAATTTGACCATGGAACAATATATAATTAGTGTTATACAATATACTATAAATAATTACTTTGTATTATTATACTCAAAGAGATTATATTAAACCTCATAAACATGAAAGGCTTCGAATTCAATCGCTATTAAAAATCCAAATAGATCCATTATCACCCAAAATATCTCATCATAACAAAACACCAAACAATCTAAACCATCAATAACAATTTACTAAATCCATAATAACAAAGAAACTAAAACCATAAAAATAATCCAGTATACCACAAATAACCAACAACGTCTCAAAATAGAAACCAAATAATACAATAACTCTAATTAGTAAAATCTGAGTCCTCAAATGATCTCCCTCCTTCAAATATGAGTTCCACTTATTGACTATTCTCCGAATCTAAAAAAAATTAAAGAATAAAAGGGTGAGCTCGACAACCCAGTAAGTAGCCAATAACCTCTACTAGTTAGATCAAGCATATGCAATTTGAAATGTTTATTAAGTATTTTACAAAATAACTCTAACTTCGAAATCAATACTTTTTAAAAAGAGAAAATGAAACTGACTAAAAATCAATTTAACAAAGTAGAAAGTTTCAAAATTCATTGTATCAAATTTGTTTAGTAATCGATATCACTTTCAAATTCTACTCTACAGTTTTGGCGACTATGGCCACACTTAACCCCTTTGACTAGATCCGAATCTACTCTAGATAACTCCTGTAGCCGGGTTCGAATTAATATAGTGAAATTTCACATTAATCTAATATAACTAATAATTATATCACAAAGATGTAGTTACAATAATTAGCTTAATACCATTACGTATTGCGTCATAGTGGAATTAGATTTAAATTGAATGGCTTTAAACTAATTAGTGAGAAACGTAATTAATTTGGTATATATGAGTATAACATGACAAATTAAGTAATTATTGTACTGTGTATATCCTATTTACATATTGTCTTATGGTGAAATTAGTTTTAAATTATATGAATTTACACTAACATAGTAATAATTTTGATTATATTGATTTGTTATCTAATTTTAACATCGGACAATATGCAATAGTGTTAGTATAAGTAATATACTCGTATTCTTCCTGAGATTAGGATTAGTGATAATAGATTAATGTGGTTTTTATCTTATTTTTGTAGAATTCATTCAATTTGTTTCTAATTTTAACATGACAAGTTATGTAATATTGTTAAGCTAATTAATATAGTCACCTAATTTGTCAATTATACATTGATAATATCAAAATAACTAAATTTCTCACTAATTTTACTCATTTGGTGACATATCACTTAATTTTCTCTTACTAATTATTTATATGAGATTAACTTCATTTGCTTTATTCATGACTTTAAATGGACTAATTACTAATAAGAAAAAGTTTAATTAATTTATTAATTTCCATATAAAAGTGAAATAATAGGGGAGATTAGTAAGAAACCACATTGAAAAATTCCATTACAACCCAAATACTTAGTTTTTGAATCAAAATACTTACTCTTTGATGCATAATACTTGATCTTCAATGCAAGATACTTGTCATTTAATTGTTTGTCTAAGCTCAGAATAGTCATTTTGCATAAAGTGAATAGTAATTTAATAGTAATTTTATGGTTCAGTCCTTGACTTTTTTAGATTTATATTTTTTTTATATCATTGATTTTACTATATTGCCCCTCAAAAAGTAACTTTCACATTTTCCCATAAATTTTTTTGGCCAATTACCGGTTCCTTTTTTGGCCATAACTTGCTACTCCAAGTACCAGCCTTTTCATATTTTTGTCTTTTTGTGAGACACTTAGTGCCTCAAAAAGTGCCTGAGGCACCAGAAAATTCGCTTGGGAAAAAAGAAAAAAAAACTCTGAAATATCACTTTTTTTTTTTTTTGGTAATTTTATCCTTATTTTTTTTATTTGTGCAAAATTAATGATAAAGTTACCTTCATCACTCATAATGCCACCACATGTATTGCCCAGGAGTATTTGATAATGATACAAGGCTGATTTGTTGAAATTTGTTTTGTAAGGGTTTGGTTTCATTTGTTTTGATTTAAAATGCTTTATTTGTTTTAAAATGGTCTATCTCATTTTAATTATTCAACGTAATTTGCTTTGGTTTCAAATCTTTTAGGGTTTTTTTAGCATGTTTGGCCCCTATGTCATTCGAAGATTGGTAAAATAGTCTATGAGTTATTTTTTTGGCAATTAGGTCCTTAAGTTTTAAAAATCTTGGCAATTAAGTCATTTTTGTTTATTAATGTTAAAGTTTTCATGAAATTAAACATATTTTAAGCGAAAGAAATTAATATTTCACTAACACTAATTAGTTTGGAAAGGATATAGAAAGAACTTTTAAGATAAATTTTAAATTTTCTATTTTTTAATAATTTTTTATATTACGTTGTCTATTGTAATTAATTTTTAGTTATTTTCCTTACAATTCCAACTAATGCCAAAAAAATGTTGATTTTGACCTTTAAAAACCTTGTATGTGACTTGAAAATAAGGGTGGCAATATAGGTCATGATATGATAACACGACTTGAAAGCTGTATGTTTAGCTGAATCTGCTTGACACGAAATTGAATGGAATTGACATGAGTAAGTAATTTTTTAATAAATTATATTAAATAATTATTTTCAATTTTTTTTCCACAAATTTATTGTAGATAAAATGAAAAACATAAAGCTAATGAACTAGTTTCTCTTATTATAGTAAAACTTAATTTAAAAAATCAAGTAAACTAACAATTATACTATTCATATGTGTTTTAACTCATCAATCTGTACGACGTTTTCATTAAACAGATGACACATAGATTAGCATGTTAACGACACGATTTAATTAAGTCAAACACGACACAGATTGTCACCCCTACTTGAAAATGCATAATTCTATTTAATATTTCAATAATTACTTACAAAAAGGACTTAATTGTCAAAATTTTAAAAACTTAGAGACTTAATTATCAAAAAAATAACTTAAGAACTATTTTGCCAATTACAAATAATAAGGGCTAGTCATGCTAAAAAAACTCAATCTTTTAATTGTGTTTGAGTAGAGTTATATGATATCCGAAATCAAATTATGAGGGGTATTTTTGTCTTTTAATTACACACATTGGTTAATTTATACACAGATTAGAGACATTTGTTGAAAATTTTGAGATAAAGGTATAATTTTGTAGAAGATAAAGACATTAATGCTCCAAAAGGTATTTAAGTTTTTTTTTTTTTTTGTTTTTTTGTTTTTTTTTTTCCAATCCCGTTCGTCACTTCGTTGTATAAATTTGATTATTGAAATAGATGAAAATATTTCATTAAAATTTAATTTTTAAGATAATTACAAAGCTTAATTTGTTAATATTTTGATAAAAATAAACATACGCCCTCACTGACATAACAGAAGACTTTACCACCAAACGTAGTGCAGAGCAGAGCAGAGTGCCGGCCAAATGGGCTACTCCGTGCCACTGCTTAACCTTTCGTCTACCTCTCCAATGGCCGCAACACTTCTTCCTAATCCTAACCCTAACTCTTACTCTTCCTCTATTCTTCGCTTCTCGCCATCATCTCATCCTTCTTCACTACCTTTCTCCCAGTTTTCTTCGCTCTTCGTTTCCCGCTCAAAACGCCGCCGTTCTACCATTCCAGTCGCCGCCAGCCTCTCTGCCGTCGAATCTCAGGCGAACTCCGGTACCCGTGGTGAGAAGAAGCTCCTCCTCGAAGTCAAAGATTTGACTGCCGTAATAGCCGAATCCAAGCAGGAGATTCTCAAAGGTGTTAACCTCACCGTCTATGAAGGAGAGGTCATTCAATCTTCTCCCCCAAATATCCGATTTCGAAGCCCTAATTTTGAAATCTGGCTTATTTATCTTTTTGGGTTTTCCTTATAATTATTATTATTTCTTTTAATATCTGACCAATTTTCATTTTTTTTTGTTTTTTGTTTTTTGTTTTTTGTTTTTGTTCGGTTTAGGTTCATGCTGTGATGGGCAAAAATGGTTCTGGGAAGAGCACTTTTGCTAAGGTAGGTAATTTTGTGAGAAATGAATATGGGTCTGCTTTTACTACTGCAAAATTTGGTATTTTATTGTTTAATTTTGAGTTTTTAGAGGGAGTGAATTGTAATATTTGGTAGGTTCTTGTTGGGCATCCGGACTATGAAGTTACAGGAGGTAGTATGGTGTTTAAAGGAGAGAACTTACTGGATATGGAGCCCGAGGACCGCTCTCTTTCTGGGCTTTTTATGAGTTTCCAGTCCCCAGTTGAGATTCCAGGTGTGAGCAACATCGATTTTCTTAACATGGCTTACAATGCTCGAAGGAAAAAACTTGGTCTGCCAGAGCTTGGTCCAATCGAGGTATGTAGCTATTGGCATCTTGATCATCTTTTTTTCTAATTGAGTAATTCGATAGCCCAGAAGAATAAATTGCATTTTCTGATTGGTGTTTTCTTATTATGATTTCGTTTTTTACTTAATGTGTGTGCATCATATATCTTATGCATTTGTCATAAAATTGAAGTACGGTGAATCTGAGAAGTAGGACTTGATCCCATGAATTGTAATTTGTAAGTAAATATTATTTATGGATGTAGCTATATGTCTATTCAAGGCAAGCAATCAAACTGGGAATCAATACATGAGGACATGTTGTTCATGGTAAATTTTGAAATTACTTGTGTGTCATAGTCAAGAAATTAAACAAGCATAATGGAGCATAATAAAATTAGGATGGAACGGATATGAATATATATGTATAGGTTGTTAAGTTATATACTGAATATATAAAGAACTTGGTAATGCAAATTGCACCGAAATTAAAATGGACCAGCTAACTGGAATTAAGATTCTGCAGGAATTAAATTGCTGAAAATTGAAGAAACTGAATAATAAAATGAAGGTGCTTGTTATATGATATATGAAGGAATCAAAGAGGACAGTAAGTAAAATGCTGAATTATGAAGGTACTGGAAATGTAAATGCTGGAAATAAAGGTACTTATTATATATATATATATATATACATATAAATTGCCAATCCAGTACGTATTTTTTTTTTTTTTTACCTATGTGTAGGTATTTTTGTTTTAGCCATGATCATCATCTAATGGTGATTTAACGGCTATTATGAGGTGCATGAAAAGACGTGCATTATTAATGTTTTTTCTCTCTTTTACTTTTTAATATAAAAAAATATGTATGATAAATTTTCATTGGCCAAATTGATACCTATGTATAGGTAAAAAAAAAAAAAAAAAAAAAAAAACCTACTGGATTAGTGCCCACATATATATATATATATATATGACCAGATTACTGGAATCAATATAAGCAGGAGTAAAAGAGCGGAAATGTAAAATACTGAATTTGAATGAGTGAAAACAAACTGCTTGTAATATAAAGAGACACAAGAGATAGTTGAAAAAGGGGTTCAAAGTCTCATCAAGTCATTTTAGGTACAATTTACGAAGAACATAATTGATTTGGGGTCTTTGGATGGCTAACCCTTATAGAGTCTCCCTAAATAGTTAGACTAAAGATGTGCATGAATGTATGAAAAATGTGAACTTAGGAAAAGAGTAAAGAAATAGATGGAAATGATGCAAGTAAGCTGCTGTTTATGTGCAAACTAGAGGGTTATCATGCGTGCAAAACAGATTTGGAGATGAATATGAGTGCAGGAAGGATTATAATCAAGAGACAAATTAAGAAAGCAATGAATTTGAGTGACGAAAGCTACTCTTTTGGTAGGAAATGGGATCTGATCCGACTTTCTAGTATGCAAAAGACTTTAATAGATAGAGATTGGCCTGAGAAACTGATATTGGGGATTGGATAGAGGTTTGAAGGAGTTCATAGGCTATGGGTGGAGTGGAAAATGTTATAATGATGGCTGGTTTTTGGAGCTGCAGAGAGAAAAATGAGAGTGGCAGAAATAAACTAAAAGAAATTGCTAGAATGTTTGTGAAATCAGGTATGATTTTGTGGGTTGAGAGCCTTCTATTTATAGGCAAAGCTTGAGCCATAAACTTAGCAATTAAGTAAGTTTTCCAAGCAGTTTGTGGGAGGACAAAGGGTCGATGTCTGCTGCCAAGTGGCAACATTCCCTGAAATTCTGCTGTTGATGCATTTCTAAGGTGCAGAAGCAACTTGTTCTAGGGCAGTTTCAGCCAGTAAGACCACTTACTCGATCACAAAGCCTAGATTTTACCTAGGTTTTTTATTATCTAAACTGGACAGGTGGCTTCTCTGCGGCCACCTGCCTGGTTTCAGCTTAAAAGCCATGTTCCAGAGCTGATTTCCAGCCTGGTTTTGTGGTTTCTTAGTGAATTCTGAAAAGAGGGGGCTTCTCACATAGGTTTTTATTATCTGCATATAAAACTCTCCGTCCCCTAGATTAGAAAGGTTATTTAGGATCAAAACGAATGACAAGTGGCAGCATAACCTACTTCCCTGGTTCTACTTATGGGCTATGGCAATCTAGAAATCCCCTGTTTTCCCCATAAACTATTCTTTTATGCTAACTTGTTTAATCTAGTTTTATTTAAATACAGTTTAGGAATTTACCCCAAAACACAGGTTATTGTATTTTAGTTGAAGGAGATGACAATTGACAATAGACTCATTGTGATATATGAGATATAACTTGGTATGATAACAATGGTAGTTTTCTCTATCTTGTTCTTATTTAAATACAGTTTAGGAATTTACCCCAAAACATAGGTTATTGTATTTTAGTTGAAGGAGATGACAATTGACAATAGACTCATTGTGATATATGAGACATAACTTGGTACGATAACAATGGTAGTTGTCACTATCTTGTTCTTTTGTTTTCTCAGTAGAGGATGATTACTTGGATATTCTTCTTTCTAACTTTTGTGTATAGTGAATTACTAGCCGTTGAAGAAATATGATTGTCAGGGTGATCATAACTTTTGGGATTTAGGTTTTATTGCTTAAATAATTTCATTATATGATGTTTATTTTACTTAATGGTTAAGTTTGAGTGATACTAATAATATCTTCTCGCTGAGTGTTTCAAGATTCTGTTTTGTACTTGCAGTTCTACGCTTACATATTTCCTAAACTTGATCTTGTGAACATGAAGACGGACTTTCTCAATAGAAATGTCAACGAAGGATTTAGTGGTGGTGAAAGGAAGCGGAATGAAATTTTACAACTTGCGGTATGATAATCATTGATCATGATGTTTTCCCTTATGCCATTTCGACTGAAATTTAATTTAAGAAAATTGAAAGTTTCAAAAATGAATTTATTTAGATGTATTTAAAATATCTGTAGAGATGTAGAGGGAGAGGGGGAAAAACAATTGTCCTATCTCCACGTGCTTTTATTTTCTAGAGAGGGTTCATGTTGCTCTGCTAGGCTTCTGTGCATTATCTGTTTGAATTTTAAAGGGTACTTTTACTTAATATGAACAATTAAAAAAATATTGGAAAGGGTTTTATTGTCAGGTCAAGCTTGTGTTGTTGATCCATATTGTTGAAATGGGGTAACTTTCCCAGAAGTTAATATGATAAGTATGTCACTTTAATTTAACGGGGAAGTATATTTATTTGTAAGCAAGTTCCACTATTTCTTTCTATAAATGAACTTCTTTTGACAGTTTTCAGATACGTCTGTTTTCTGTGACCTATATTTATGACCTTTTCAATAAATGCATACATCGTATTATATACAGGCCTCTTTTGTTTCTTATAAAAGAAGATTGTATACAGGCCTCTTTTATTCTTAAAATCTAATTAAACATATGAATGCTTATGTATGTGTGCAGGTTCTGGGGGCAGACTTGTCTATATTAGACGAAATTGATTCTGGATTGGATGTTGATGCACTTCGTGATGTAGCAAAGGCGGTCAATGGTTTACTGACTCCAAAAAATTCTGTGCTGATGATTACTCACTATCTGCGACTGTTGGAATTCATAAAGCCTTCGTATATCCATGTTATGGTAAGTTATTTCAAGATGTGAATATTTTAAGGTAGGGAATGTGGATTTGTTTGTCTTAAAAAATCAGAAAAATACAAAAGCTCTTGACTCTTTAAATCAAGTAATCTATTATGAGACGTCAAGAGCAGAAGGAATTCACTTTTGATTTGTTATTAAAATGATTCCTTGTAATTCAATTTGGATCTCTTCAAATGCCACTAAAAGCTGTATTGTAGTCCCTTTTTTAACAGTAACTGCCACAAGAATCTATTTTTCCTCATTCAGAGTTGTTTTGCCATTTTGCTTCCTTTCTTCTTCTTCTTCTTGGGGCGAGGTTGCACTTACAGGATTTGATTTTAATAGTCACTATTTCCCAGATGCTATCTGGGTTTGGGAGGAAAAAACATAAGATATCAGTGTATTGCCGTTCATGCATATTAAAATTGGCAATACTGATGGTATTTTGTTGGGCTGTTAACTTAAGAAGATAGTTTTGACTTTTAAAAGCAAGTTCAAGGTTCTTAAAAACATTAAACAATGACTTTTGTAACTGTATAGAGATGTGTACCTGTTTGCGAACAATGTCAAAATACGTAGTGTTATTTGGAATGTGATCAAAATAGATCTTATGTTCTGCCAATGTAGCTGTTGTTAAGTTTGGGTTTTACCATGGTGTTCTTATTCTTAGAAACCAGTCGTAAGTAAGTAAACACCCCATTTCAATGTAATTATTGCTTCTTTTTACTATAGGAGGATGGGAAAATTGTGAAGACAGGAGACATCACCATAGCGAAAATTCTTGAGAAGGAAGGGTATAAAGCAATTTCTACTGCATAACTGCCAGGAATAGGTATCCATGCTCTTATCAGTCTATTGAGTTGAAATCTTGGAAGTGTTGCTTTTTTATCCTTCATACTTATTTTATTTAACCTTTTCCTATTTAGATTGTGCTGACACTGATTTCTTTATTATGTAAATTTTGTTTGGATGTCATTATTATCTTATTGTTGACTCTTTTTTTTAGCCTTAGGATTGAACTTAATTGTTTTATTTTTTTCCTTTTCAATCTTCAGTTTCTTTCATCTCTTATCATTGGCGCTTAAAACAGCAGTAGTAAGATACATAAAAAAGAACATAACCCAGATCATCGATCTTTACGTGCTAGGAATTGGATATTCAGGCTGGTCACAATTGTCATACCCTACAATGCATCACCACTAAATTTACCTTTTGCTAATCTGTTCCCACTATGTACATCACTAGTTTGTACTGATTTGGAAGGCTGTTAAGGGTTAGTTTGAAGGGTGTTTGTAAAAATTAACTCTGCTTCCAGTTCTGTGACTCCACAAATTCTATAAATGTGAACTTCATTTCATTGCATAAATCATGTTAATCTCTATTCCATGTCCACAGGCATAGTGTGCTTTTCTCGTCATTACAGTCACTTATGGTTGTGAGAGGCTCCATATGCATCTCCTTTTTCGGAACTTGGTGCACTGATGTGAACACTGCCGAGGTTTTTATCTCTCCAATGCAGCTAAGTGGTCTTCACCTTCTGACAGAAACATGCCAGGAAAACCTAGGATTTGGAAGTAATGCATTTCTCAGGCCTGGTAAAACCGAGTTTTTTTCGCATCTTTTTTTGCACCCTAAAGCCGAAGGTCAATTTTCTCCGTTTCTTTGATAAGTCTTGAGTTCTAATTCGCTGTACGTATCATTTCTCTCAACATTTGAACAGATCTGATGTTGTGATATGTATACTTGAGAAGTTGAAATAAAATTGGAAGATTTTTATTTATTTATTTTTTTTATTTTTGGGAATGAAAAATTGGAAGATTTTGGTTGTATGTAGTTTACCCTATTGAACAATACAAAATGGAATGTCATTTGACCAACTTTTGGAATTGTACACCATAAAAAATGTTTCATGTTATAGTTAGATTTTAGGAAGATCTACGAAAATACGGCCTTTTATACAGAAGATTTAAAAATTACGATCAGGTGGAGAAAAACATAAAAATACGACTTTTATTAATGAGTACTTTAAAAAATACAGCTTGATAAAAATGTTTCATACGGGCTGATGGCCAAAAGATAAAAAACAAGAAGCAAAGAGTTTGGTGCGCACGTGTCAGCGGGGTTAGCATCAGCCTCGGTGATGATGTCATACAGCGTCAGGGTTGACACGTGATGCAATTTTTTTTTTTTCTAAAATTAATCATTACTTGTATTTGCATAATTTTGAACTTTTTAATCAATTTTATTCTTTTTATTTATTAGTTTGTGTGTGTGTGTTTTTTTTTTCTTTGCATTTTAGAAATTTTAAATTTTTAATTATAATACCACACATTATATGAATAATTTTTTAAAGTGAAACATGTCAAATTTTTTTAATAAAATAAATATGTAAGCATAAAAAAAGCTCCCAGATAAAATAGGTAACACAATAAATTTTTTATTAAAATAATACCTAAGCATTTTTTTGCTAATAATAATAATAATAATAATAATAATAACTCGTGGATAAATTGGTGACATAATAAAAATACACTTTTTTTTTTTTTAAGTGGGGCTTAACTAATGACCACCACTTACTACAAATTAAATGAAAATGACACACACACACTACCAAAGTTTGAACCCCTGACCTCCCCAAACACACACACACAACCCTCAAACCTTGGACCAACTGAGCTAGCCCCAGTTGGCACACTTGTTTTAAATCAACATACACCACAAAATAAACAAGGGAAATTGAGACTTTTACGGCAAGTTTAGAAAAAATTTTGAAAAATACGGTGGTATGTATTTTTTTCCGGTCCTGTATGGTTTTTATTAGAAAAATGTCATTTTGCAAAAATTATTTAGAAAAATACTATCTTTTAAAACAGTAACTAGTAACCGGTAACTATTTTCTAGAAACTGGTAACTACTAACCCAAGATATTTATAACTGGTATATAACTGGAAACTAGTAATTGGTAACTAGTTTTCAGAAATTGGTAACTAGTAACCATTGTAAAAATGGTATTTTACTAAAAAAATTTTAAGAGTGATATTTTTCTAATAAAAAGTGCCAAATTGGGAAAAAAAAATCTAACCTTCGTATTTTTGTAATTCCTTTTGGTTTTTATGGGTAAAAGTGTTAGAAACCTAATAAACAATTCACACTAACAAAATATCTAATGCTCTCTTATTCTTGATCACGCACGTACACCATTAAACTTTGTTCGTATAATGCACTTCAATTAGTTTCAGAAGTTTCTATTCAATTGGACTTCTCTTTTTTTGCACTTGGGTTTTGTTATTGGGCTTGAATCAAAACAAGTTTATAATCCAATAAGCAGAAATGACACAAATTTCGAAGCACATTCACACTTATTATATAGTAATAGAAGTATCCAAAAGAAAGTGTTCACCATCAAAAGGAATTTAGCTAGCTAGGGTTCATACAGTTGAATTTATGGTCCATAGAGAATTCCAAAGAAATAAAAGAAGTCTTCAAATGAAATTGTTCCAACAGGTCACATGATCAACAAGTAGAAAATTAGGAGAAAAAGACTATTTCAAATTGAAATTTGCAAAAGGCCTCTTTGTAAAACTATTGAAGTTCATAGTCCAAGTTAAGTGAAGAAAATTGTAAAATTACTTAAGAACCCTTTAAGCTTGAAATCTGAAAAAAAAAATGAAAAAATAAAAATAAAAACCCAAGCTTAAACGCCAAACCCCATCTTCTCCGTATATTTCCTCTTCCTCTTTAACATGTCATTTCTTCCATTATTCTATCTGCAACTCTCCACCAACCCAATACCTGTGTGAAGCTAATCCCAGCCCCCCTAAAGCTAGTTGGCCATGGAAAGAAGCAAAGCTTAAAAAAAAAAAAAAAAACCCTTAAGCTAAACCAAAACTCATAATTTTTGTTTTTAATTGTTCTTTATATGCGATGTTAATACTTAATTTTAGTTTAGAATAAAATATATTGACAATAAAATAATTTTTGGACAATTTTGAGCTTAAAAAACTCACATCTGCAACTAATGTTGCATTTCATCCATAGTTGGGCGGAGAAGATAACTAACCCAGATTTTACCCAACATGACATTAAGTACCCAACAGGGTATCAGGTGCTCAACAATGTTTGTTGCTAAATGACATGTTGAGTGATCAAAACCTTGTCGGGTGCGAGAAAATTTTTACACTCTCAACAATCAGTTGAGAGTAATTATTATCAAGCATATATAGTCCGACAAAGTATTGAGTACTACTGATAAGTTGTTGAGTAAACTCGATAAGATATTGAGTAGGCTCAACAGGATATCGAGTCACTCAACATGTATACCGATAAGTTGTTGAGTAAACTCGATAAGATATTGAGTAGGCTCAACAGGATGTCGAGCCATTCAACATAGATGTTGAGTCAATTTCCAGAAATGATTGCAATTAGTTGAGTACGCTCCACATTGTCAAGCCACTTAATTCTAATGCTCAGTAATCTTTTAAGAAATTATTCGAATATTTTATATGGCTCAAAATTTAATATATTGTCATTTTATACTAATTTTTCTTATTTTCTCAGTTTCTCCATCCTTATATAATTTTTTTCTTTCTTTTTAAAAGAATTATTTACTCATATATGTCACCGATAACCACAACATATTATATGATGGTATGTGCATAAAGAATAAAGACTCCCAGAATAATGCATCTTTGGAATAGTTATCACTATGTTACGAGTCCAAGTACCCGATACGAGTGACTGATTAGTATTTATTTCATACAGAAATCCAAGCATTGAATCATCAATTGCAAAAATATATATGTTATAGGACAAAATACTAAGACAAAATTTAGGAATGTCAGTCTAAAGGCATAAAAAGAATCTTTTGAGTCCCGAAAATTTAAAGGCATTCCAAGAGTCGTGCTTTAGTTACTTTCTGCAATTATCGAAATTCATTTAAATAAATGGACAATTGATGCCCTTTTTTATTATGAGGCAGAAAAGAGTGAGAAAACAAAAAAGATTTGGTTCAATGTTAATCGCCAACCTAGTACGTCTTCTATGCATAATTTTGCATTGATTTGCGGACTTAATTGTGGAATCTCTTCGAGTAGACCTGAAGTTGATATTGAATATAACAAGTAGTCTACAGGAGACAATGTTTATTTATTAGAATGCGTACCTTTCTATAAAAGAATTTTCATACTTATTGAGGTTGGCAAATATTATTATTCGACAAGGGTGTAAGGTTATTTGATAATTTAGTTAAACGCTCTAGGCTAGGTGTTGAGTAAAAAGATAAAACTTGTCAAGTTACATTTATAGAATCAGGAAAATAACTCAACAATGGTGTCTGGTTACTCAACTACCTTGTTGAGTGCTCTAGACAAGTTGTTGAGTAACTAGACACCCTTGTCGGATAACCTTTATACGTTTGAAAAATTGACTTAACAAAGATGTCTAGTTACCCAACACTATGTTGAGCGCTCCATACATGGTGTTGAGTAATCTAACAAACTTGTCGAGTTACCTTTGTAGAATCGGAAAATAGCTCGACAAGGATGTCTAGTTACTCAACGACCCTGTTGAATAACTGTTGAGTACTCTAGACAGGCTATTGAATAACTAGACACTCATGTTGAGTAACATTTGTATGTTTGGAAAATTGGCTCCACAAAGGTATCTAATTACCCAACACCGTATCGAGTGCTCCAGACAGGGTGTTGGGTATCCAAGCACCCTTATTTAGTCATCTAAATACATAGTCATTGAAGACTATTTTTTTAAAGATATAAATTATTGACTTTTGTTAGTACTTCATTACAAATACAAACCATGTTATATATATTCTTTCTCATAAGAATAATAGAAAGTAACTTATTTTTTAAAAAGAAAAGTTTAAGATTAAAATGATTAGTTTAAAACTCTCTTAAAAAATAACTTATCAACATTTACGTTAAAAAAATCTCTTATTTAGTGCCATAAGGCATGAAAGTAGCTCCATATGAATACAAAAACCGTGTTCTATATGTCTTCTTTCTAATAACAATTACAAGTCACTTACTTTCAAAAATTAAAATTTAAGACTAGAATAATTGGTTTAAAATTTTCGTGAAAATGTAAATCACTGATTTTTACTTTCAAAAAATTGTCCTATTTAGTGCCATAAAATTGTTCAAAAAATATGTAATTATTAATACAAACCATATTATTTATGTCTTCTGTCTATAAAAACACCATATAGCATATCACTTATTCCCACTTAGTGCTATAAGATATGAAAGTATGTCTTTATGAATATAGACCATAAAATATATATCTTCTTTCTAAAAAAGAATAATAACAAGTCATTCATTTTTTAAAAGCAAAATTTAAGATCAAAACGATTAGTTTAAAATTCTTTTGAAAGTGTCTTCTTTCTCATAAGAACAATAACAAGTCACCCATTTTTAAATAGCTAAGTTTAAGATCAAAATAATTAGTTTAAAATTCTCTTGAATGTATGAATTATTGATTTTATTTTCAAAATTTATAATGTTTAGTATGATAAAATATGATAGTACCTCCTTATGAGTACAAATCATCTTATTTGTGTCTTTTTTTCTTACAAGAACAATAACAAAACACTTACTTTTAAAAAATAAAGTTAAAGATTATAATAATTAGTTTATAATTCTTATAAATGTAAATTGTTGACTTTTACTCTCAAAACATATCATATTTCATGCCATAAGACATGATAGTACCTCCTTATGAATACAAGCCATATTACATTTGTATTCTTCCTCACGAGAAGAATAACAAGTCACTTGCTATAAAAAGTAAAGTCTACAATTAGAATAATTAGTCTCTAATTTTTTTCAAAATATAAATTATTGACTTATATATATTTACAAAAATTAGTCTTATTTGGTATCATAAAGCATGATAATATCTCTTTATAATATAGATTATGTTATTTATGTCTTATTTCTCATAAGAATAATAACTAAAAATTTTAAAAAGAAAAAAACAAAATTTACGATCAAAATGAATATTAAGTTTAAAATTTTGTATAAAATGTAAATTGCAGACCTCTATTTTTTAGAAAATATCTTACCAAAATTACTATAAAGTATGATAACACCTCCTTATGAATATAAATCATATTATTTATGTCTTATTTATCATAAGAATAATATCATGTAACTTATTTTTAGAAAACAAATATGAGAATAATTGGTTCAAAATTCTCTTGAATATATAAATTATTGACTCTTATTTTTTTTTAAAATATTTTTCTCCGTACCATAGAACATAATAGTATCTCCGAATGAACACAAACCTTGTTGTTTATGTATTTATGTCTTTTTCTCATATAGACAACAACTAGATACTTACTCTTAAAAATAAAGTTTAAGATTAGAATGATCAGTTTTAGAATTCTCTATAAAAACAAAGTTATTTTTAAATTGTTACCTATTTAGTCTCAATTAAAAAGTACTCAACAAATGAGTTTGATTACCAGATAACCATATTGAGTGCTCTAAATAAGTTGTGGGTTATTAGACACATTTGTCAAGTAATATTTTTAGGCTCAAAATTATTGCTCAACAAGCATATATGGTTACTTGACAACTCTTTTGAGTGCTCCAGACAAGGAGTTGAGTAGCCAGACACTCTTGCTAAGTAACTCTAGATATGGTATTGAGTAAATAAACAATCTTGTAGAGTAACTATTTTATGTTCAGAAAATTGATTCGATAAGGGTGTTTGGTACCTGACAACCTTGTCAAGCATTTCTAATTATTGTTTCATAACCTTATATATTAAAAAACAAAAATATAATTTTTCTCAATATAATAAAATATAATA
>JXTC01000192.1:149503-163855 GCA_002914845.1 Trema orientale
CAAATTGATATCTCTCATTCATTAATTTAGCTCTTTTGGCATTTAGATTTTTACAAATAATTTTGGTAATCAATCCCTGTGGAGACGATACTCACTCACTACTATATTACTTGTTCCGACACGTACACTTGCGTAGCTATATTATAAAATCCGCAACAGAACACAAACCTTGTTGTTTATGTATTTATGTCTTTTTCTCATATAGACAACAACTAGATACTTACTTTTAAAAATAAAGTTTAAGATTAGAATGATCAGTTTTAGAATTCTCTATAAAAACAAAGTTATTTTTAAAATGTTACCTATTTAGTCTCAATTAAAAAGTACTCAACAAATGAGTTTGATTACCAGATAACCATATTGAGTGCTCTAAATAAGTTGTGGGTTACTAGACACATTTGTCAAGTAATATTTTTAGGCTCAAAATTATTGCTCAACAAGCATATATGGTTACTTGACAATTCTTTTGAGTGCTCCAGACAAGGAGTTGAGTAGCCAGACACTCTTGCTAAGTAACTCTAGATATGGTATTGAATAAATAAACAATCTTGTAGAGTAACTATTTTATGTTCGGAAAATTGATTCGATAAGGGTGTTTGGTATCTGACAACCTTGTCAAGCATTTCTAATTATTGTTTCATAACCTTATATATTAAAAAACAAAAATATAATTTTTCTCAATATAATAAAATATAATAATAATACATAAGATTTCATATTATATTCATATAAAATGAAGGCATAATATTACACATTAAGTAGATTTCACATTCTTTGTTATTGTCGTTATCATCCTCCTCATCATCACTATTAACCGCATGATGATGATGATGATGATGATAGTAATGACAACATTTCTTGAAAGTTGAAATCATTGTTGCAAGACAAGTATGTTAAGTGGCTCGACACCTTATTGAGCGTGCTCAACACTCTGTTGAGTATACTCAACTAGTTATAATCATATTCTATAGAAATTAGCTCAACACCTAGTTGAGTTGCAAGTCTCTCAATTATCCTACTCGACACATTGTTAGACATGCTATCTGATTATCTAATTGACTCGATTATACTCAACAGGTTCTCGATATAGATTGAAATTATCCAGAGTTTTTGGTACCCAACACCTTGTCGGGTGCTCAACACCTTGTCGGGTAAGATCTGGGCTGGTCGTATTCTTCTGCCCAAACTTGCTCGAACTGCAACTCCAATTGCAGATTTCAGCTTTTTAAACTCCAAAACACTCGGGAAACATTTTTTTATTCATATACTTTAATTTCAATTATAAAGAACTATTAAATCTATATATAATAAAACAAACCAAAATAAAATTGTGGGTTCGGTTCTTAGTTGATATAAATAAAAAATAAACTGAATTTTTAAGATGGAAGAAATAGAAAATGAGCTATGCGCCATAGAAATGTGGAAGATTAGCCAAGCCTACCGCCGGCGAGCAACTTTATTGAATTGTGAAAGAGGGACCAACGGAAAGGGAAGAAAGAAAGAAAAAGGGGGAAAAAAAAAGGAAAAAGGAAAAAAGAAAAGAAAAATAGTTGTCTTAAGCCTAAGGGCATTTTTGTCCGCACAATGAAATTAATAGTTAAAAGGCCTACTCATCAAATACTTAGAAAAATTAGGCCTTTGTGCAAATATCTAGTTCTAAATAGATTACTTTGCAAATCGCCTCACAAAAAATTTACCAAAGTCAGGCAAATGTTGACTTCAAAAGCACCCACGACCTTTCCATTTCACCAACCATATTCTCTGCTTGTTCCTTCTTGATTTTCAAGAGCCACATGACCTCTTGAGCATCGATCAGTGCCTGTTTCGAAGTAGTTGCTCGACTAGCCAAAGCTTCAAGACTCATTCTAAGGCGCGCCTTCTTTGCCTTCTTTTCAGTCAACTGTCTCTCTAATTCAGCTATTTCTTGATCAACAGCCTCAGTTTGATTCCTCAAAGGCATGAACTCAGAAGCTAACTGCTTCGTGGCCGCCTCCATCTCACCTATTGACTTTTCCTTCTCTTGGACCTCCCGCAAGTCTTGCTCCGCACCTGCGTATTGCTCCATGTTGGCTAGAAACTTTGTTGTAAAATTGACCATGTCAGCAGGAAATGCATTGCTACTTAGCATGACAGAAAATGAATTCTTGAGCGCGGGAGCTCGCCCCAATTGGATAACGTTGGCCAGCTTCATAGTGAGGCATTCTTTGAAGGTATTCTTTGCATGGTCAATCTCCTCAATGCTATATGCGCGGAGGCGGAAGCTGCTCGAGTTCTTCGACTCACCAGTCTTTCCTTCCAGTAGACTTTGAATGTCAGCAAACAAGGCATCAAATTCAGCCATCGAAGAGGAACTTTTTCCCGCTTCTACAACAGTTGGCTCCTGAAACAACGTACCAAATCAAGGAGTTAAAAGGGCTCGATCAACTACAACGAATTACTACAAGGCGAAGCCAAGTAAGTTCACCTGAGGTTGGAAACTTGGTGGACCAACAGTAAGGGGACCAGAATTAACAGAAAGCGTTTTAGCTTCTTCCACATCCTCTTCCATAGGAGTCACCCGCTCAATTTGTTGTGAAGTTTCAGTAAAGATAGTATGATGATCTGCAGCCCGAGAACAAACATTAGCTTCGTGATCAGTACGAGTTTCTGGCCCTGGTTGCTTTTCAATTGTAATTGAGGAGGATGCCAGTGGAATCGATTGGTTTTTGGGAAGGTTCATCACTTTTGGATGGAGCTTTCTTACACGAGTACTATTGTAGGCGATAGTCCATTTACCAACAGGCTTAGGTCTCTGCTGAGATTCCATAAAGGTTGCCTTGAAAAATATGAACATCATTTGAAGAATTCTGTTGAAGCTAACAAAAAAAAAAAAAGTAAAATCTGCCAACAAAAAGGAAACTTGGACTAATTTAGGATTAACATTAACCATGTCTTGCAGAGAAGTATAGTTAACTTCATATAAAGATATGATTCAACAATGCTACTATTAGTTTCACAGGTGAATGAACTAACGCTATAAACCGTGCTCAACGTCCCATCTGACTAATTCATCAAATATCCATCATATACCTGATTGGCTGGGTATGAACTAAGAGCATCGTCAGTGTGGTCTAATCCAAGATACTGTTCCCAAGCGCCATAGGCAGACTTCCTCTGAAAAGTGAAATAAACATGAGCTTCACATCAAATACATATATATATATATATATAGAGAGAGAGAGAGCACCGGAAATCGACTGGCCACAATATCATTGTCCTGGAGATATAGAGGACGAGCGAGTAACATAAATGCAAACTTCCACTGCAAAATATATATATATATATATATATATGTAAGCTCAGTTTACAATAAGAAAGGGATGAACCGGATTATTTTCTTAATGACACTATGATTTAAAAAAAAAAAAAGGGGGTCACAAAGGGACTGGATTTTGTATCAAATTAACACATCATCTAAAAATTATGGAACGAAGATAGCACCTTTGCGAACTTCTCATTGGGAACACGCAGTTTTTTCTGTATTCTCTTTTTAATTTCAGCTAAAGTCTCATCCTCTCGAATAACCAAGAAAAATGGCTCACCGAAATTTTGAATCTGCAGTTATCCAAATTTGAGAATGAACATCACATACAAGAATACAATTATCTGACAGCATACAATTATCTGAGAGCACACATTATGTAAAGAAGGTGAAAAGACGGAAGATATTCCTATGATCACCTGGTTATGAACTTTGTTCATCATAAAATGATAAACATGTATTAAGAGATCTTGAGGACCAATGTTTTTCTCCTCTTCAGGGATCTGTGCGAAAAGAAATAACGTTTCTAAGGAAAGTTAAAATTAGAGAACGAATAGACACACACAGACACGATTTTCGGGTAAAAGTTAGTAATTTAAAACTAATCTGTATTTCAGATTTTAAAATACAAGCTAGTTAGTTTAGAGTTTTAAGAAAATTCAAAAACATATACTAGACACGTTCATATTTTAAAATAGGAAAAATCCATACAAGAAAAGACTTGGCACAAGAGATTTCCCCTTATTAACATAATAAGTGGATAAACAGAGTTACCTCTTCTGCACGTATTGTCCAGTACTGATCATTCATGTTCTCAATTTTTTCATTGAGCTGAAACGTCTGCATGCAAACAACATTAGACGAATATATATACAAAAAAGAAAAGAAAAAAGAAAAGGAAAATCAATAAATGATAGGTAATTCACTCCGGGGATTTGATGAAATAAAAGAAAAGAAAAGTCATCACTTAAGCACTAGAATATCCAGGGAGCCAGGGATAGTGAAGCAATTCATTATGGCTCCAAAATTAAATTCAGTATAGAAAAATATTTAATTTATCGATTACCTTATAGATCTTGTGATAGAAAACTTCAAGCAATCTGATTTCTGCTTTAGGGTGAGACAATTCAACCTATTTCAAATATGAATAAAAATAGCATGTTTCTGATATTAGTGAAAAAAAACCTCTCATCACAATTTGGAAAATTTTTAGAAGTAACAATTATGATTACATACAAAAAGTTCTTATCAATTAGTAATCAAAATGTTAACCTTGACAAGTTTTTGTTGACAATTTTACCAAAAGAACTCATCTTGTAATTAGAGAAAATTGCAAGTTTGAGAAGACAATTTCCAGTTTCGAAATGTGAAGTTCGCAACGAGACAATATTACCTTTGTTTTAAGGTAACTAATCAAATCTTCTACAGTGCTTTGCTTTGGCAATGTAATAGTGTGAATGACAACCTAAGAAACATAAAATGAAAATCTATAAGAACCTGAAAATATTGGCTTAGTTACAACACTTCCACTACATATATAAATGTAATAAGATAAACTGTTGTCACACTCACATTGTCCTTGGTAGCATGATGGAAAGAAACTTTCAAAGTTTTGAAGGGAATATCCAGTGCTTCGTAATATAGAATATCAGAAGTCTAGAAAGATAAAGGCAACACATTTTGACAAATATCAGGACAAAAATACGGTAAGAGAAGAAAGAAAGTAAATTCTACTGATCAACATATTAAAGTGTGAAAATGGATCAGATTGTAGTGCACCAGCATGTTAGACAAATCGTCGACTCCTCTGCTCTTGATAGGAGAGGATTTAGGCTGCCGGGAAGCTGTGAGCCTGATTTTTGAAGGATCATCCAACCCGAGATTTTGAGCAACTCTCTCAACGACATCATCGTAGGTATTAAGCATTGATCTAAATAAAGGAAAGAGTGTCAAGGCATTGGCAATATAAGACAATCAAACTTGTTCACCCAATAAGCATAATTGCCCAATAATGCTTGTAAGGAACTTACAATTCAAGACAGAACTCATCCTCCTTTGGCCTCTCCAGAGAACGAAATCGAACAACCTATGCATTTTTAAAATTTAAGTCAATATCATTAAATAATTTGAGCTAAAAGAAAAATATGACATTAAAGAAGTAACAGCAAAACTCAAGATGCAATGAGATTCTTACATCTCCACCTCAGAAATTTGAAAGTCAGTCATCAAAAAGTGAACAACTATTGCAAGTTCAAGGGTTCACTTTGTTTGCAATTTCTTTAAACACTGTAGGGGACATTATGCACCTCAGGCACTTCAAGAGAAAGGAAAGCGATGATGTTAACCATGAATTAGATACATACCTTGCGGTTTCTGAGATATTCCAAGAATGATGGAACATCTGGATAGCGACACTGTTCAACACCAGCTTGTGATTTCTGAAAGCAAATGATGTCGCCATCTTGCAGCTGTAGAAAATGTACAAAGCACGTAGTAGAGTCACCAAGAGAAAATGAAAATCAATCTGAAAAAAAATAAGATATTTTACATAGTCATGAATCTTAAACCACTCCCTCAAATGGAAAACTGTAGGAGCAAATAAGAAAGTAGTTTACTGTGGCTAATATGCATTTAGTATCAACGAAGTAAAACAGTGAGAAATAGCATGTAACAATACATACCTCATTAGCATCAAATGTGACCTCCTTGTTAATAGGTTCACACATGACTGACGGTTTAAACTTTATCTCCTGCACATTCAAAGGGTTATATACTTACAGTCACTGGTGAAAAAGGTAGGAAAAATCAATGCAAAAGAGTGAAATCCCAAGTTACCTCAAAAAGTTCAATTTCCTCATCAGGACTGAAGCCAGCCATTTTGTTTAACTTTGTCAGTATTTCATTAGGCTTCCAGCTTAGTTTTGCAAAAAGGCTTCCTACATACCTGATGTCAAAGAAAACATAAAACCAGATCCCTTTGTGTGGACAGAGAGAAAAACAGAAGATGAGAAAGAGAATGAGAATGAGTACCGCAGCTCTTCTTTCCAAGGGTCATAAAGTTTACAGAATAACAAAATATCATCTTCAGTTTTTTCCGGAGGAGCAACAGGAAGCGAATCCTGAATGATCGTAAAATTGAGCAACACTAAAATGATGGATTCATTATTCAGTGAAAAAAGACAGAAAAAATATAAAATCATCAAATTAATGATCTCACTCCTCAAAGAAGTAACAGGTAAAAGTTTGATTAAATGGCTGAAACAACAGTTTACCAAATCGAAGTTTACTTCCAGAAACAACTTTAAGTCTTTTCCATTTATCTTTTCTGAAGTTCCCCTCAATGCTCCAACCTACACAGTAGTCGGTCTTGTGAGTTATTGTAACAAACATAAGAGTGCAACATAAGAGTCCATACTTTCACCAGTTAAAGACAATTATAAAGTAGCTCATCCATTTGTATATTACTTATAAGCACGTGTATGAGAATTGACAAGTTCAAGTAGTATATTATCTCTAGAAACTTAATTAAGAAAAGCTAAACAAATTCAATACCAGCCAAAGTTGATATTTCTTGAGCAAAGTTCTACTAGATAAATTAAACGAATCTAGTGCCTGCTCTTCTCTCTCTTTTTTTTCTTTTCATTCATTACATCTATATTTGTTTCTCATTACTAGGAAGTCTGTCATGAGCGCTGGTCCTGTGAAAGCAGGCTCTCGAAATAAGGGGAGATCTGCTCCAAAATTTAAGTCATTCTAACAGCTTCAAAGGACAAGTATTATTATTATTTTTTGGGTGAGGTTAGGAATGAGTCTATAAAAGGCAAGCCACATTGAAACTCATAATCTTTATAAATGGTAAACAATAAATCTGCATCATACAAATATGTGATCTTACAGGTTGTAGTTCCTCCAACAATGTCAATGGCCTACTAGGCCTGTAAGTACGATTATGGCGCTTTCCCCATATCCAAAATCGTTGAAATTGTACTGGTACGCCAAAATCTTTGGCAACCTCTTCCTGAGGAAAGGCTTATTAGTGTTGTTACATAATGATGATAATATTTGGTAAAACATGAAACGAATCCATAGAAATACAAATTACTTGAAGTTTCATGGTAACAATTCAAAATTTTGAGAGTAAACTAGAATAATCTATGCTATTTGTATATAATTAATGCACACATAAACGGATTCATGCATAGAAAAATACATACATATGCATACCATTCACTTATTTAATTACATATGTGGTTTGTACGATATATATATACATACATTATAAATATTCAGGTAATTAAACATACATTATATATACATACATTATAAATATTCAGGTAATTAAACAAGGATACCTTCAGAATATGGAAAATAAACAAATTCATAATATATTTAAAAGGGATAAAAGAAAAATTCAATATAGACAGTTTAATTAATTATAAAGCTACTTCCAAAATAATATTACGAAAAAACAACTAAAAAACAAAACAAAACAAAACAAAATTTGAATTTCTTCTAGCGCATGGACAGTAGATGAAAAGAGCCTTGATTCATTACAGTGTTCCAATACTTGAATATGCTGTGACTTTTATGTGTTCAACAATATTAGTGAATAGTCCACTTGAATTATGTATTAGTTTATATGTGAATGGTCCCATCCTTTATAATTGAGAAAACCTCCTATGAAACTTAAATTTATAGCTGATTTCCATGAGAACGGACGAATTTTATAATTAGTCATAAGTACATATAGAATGAGAATTCATAGCTTCACTCGCACATAATTCCAGAGTCATCAGTTACAATTATAAGGATAATATAATGAATAAAGTAAAGATCAGTACCTTAAATTGGTGGAAGGGCATTTGTTTCGGAATACGAAAATGACGAACTTTTTCATGATTTACAAGATCAAAATATATAGCCCTTCCTATTTGTTCAATCAAATCCTCATTACGAGCGACCTAGATAACCAAAAGATATATATATATATATATATCCGAGTTAAATAACAATCCACGAGTCAAATTTTATATCGTACATTTAACCACAGATGGTAGACAAGATAAAAAATAAAAATAACTGCTTTTATGACCTGCAACAAATAATTTCCCCTTCTTTGGTACAAAAATCCCAATCCAAATTATCCATTCTCGAAGACTTGTACATTTGACAATATATATACGATTCAGCACAATTGTCCAACCACATTATTTACAAAAGCCTTGAATTGTCATCATTAAAAGTTTTCATTGTAACATGTTCAGTCAAGCAATAGACCACATCCTTTTCACAAAATCGAATCTATAAATTTCTGGACTTGGTCTTACTAATAACTTTGAGTTTTCTCTGAATCTAGCTTTTCACCATATAAGTTCGTGTATAATATATGTGTTCGCCAAAAATCAGAGATTACCAGGGACTAAAACGGATATTAGTGTCTTACCTTGAGGACAGTATAAAGACATGCTTCAGCTTCTTCGTTTCTTTGTAGCTCCAGTTTGTCTTGTCCTTCATGTGATTAAATTGAGTTAAGTAAACCGCAAAAATGATTAATCATTTCAAATAACTACAACATTAACAATTTTCAATGTAATGGCTATCAGATTGGTTTCCAACTAAATTGGCAACTTTGTTGGCCACAATACGTTAACCAAAAGGGTATCCAAAATATGTGTATCCCAAAACATGTCACATCTAGATAAATACTTCTAACATTAATTAATGAATAAATTTTCGGCATTGCCGAAGGGCATTTATGGTATATAACTAAAATAGATACAGGCCACACACAAATTTATAGGTACATGTAGCGCTATTCTATTAGTGTGTGAAGCACCAAAAGTACCTTATAGCATTTTTTTCAGTTTTCGAACACTTCTCTCAGCACCAAAACAGTAGAAAACTTCAAGTGAAAAAAAAAAAAAAGAAACTAACTGTATTTCAACTTTTAAGGGTGAAACTAAAGAGAAACTTTATTTAATCAGTGATATCTAATAGCTAATTATCAAAGCATTGTATAACAAACCCAATTGATCTACTCAAAATTAATTTTTTTTGGAGCCATGGAACTTTGAATCTTGGATGTCAGCAACTACCATTAACAGCCTTAGTCTAGTGACATACTACTCTTGCTAAACCAGCCAAAAAAATAATAATAATTGTTATAGATCTTCTTTGATTAACTAAATTATGAGACAGTTACATCTCCTACTCTATTATTATACAAAATTCTTCTTTTAATCCTAATGATAGTATACTATGGACAACAATACTTAGATTTACTTGGTAATGTTTACCCTGCTCTTTTTTTTCTTTCCTCTCTCTTTTTTTTTTTTTTTTTGCAAGAATAACTCAAAAACTAAAAAACAAAAATTCTTATGGCTTTTTATAGAACAAATATACCAAGCGAGGTTTTGTCAGTACCAGTTGATTATCTGACATGTTCCACCAAAGAATCCCTAAAACAAGGCACAGCGTTTTCATTTTCTCGGCACCCAAACACCACAAATATTCTCAAATAATGATAACCCAAAATTCCAAGCACGATAAGAATAAAATAAAATAAAATTTAAATTATGAAAAACTAAAACAAAAGGCGGATTACCTTCCATGAGTTGAGAACGATATGCCACTACTGCAAGCAAGAAATGCCCCTTTATTATAGACTTCGAATAATAGACTCCTTTTATGAAGTTCTGACGAATAGACTGCTTCAATTTTCTTCTTCGTTAAGAAACTTGTAGGGGAAGGAGCTTCAAAATTGTACTCATCCCGATTTAGTCCCGTTTGTTGGAAAAAAAGGGATCAGTCACGCCCACTTTTTCTTGTGGGTCCCATAATTGTTGTAAGAGGGAAAAGATACCTGAGCCTACTTTAACAGCAAAAACGTGAGAAAATAACATGTTATAATGTATACTAGGTTGTCGTGATTGGCTCTTGTTAAAAGGAAATAAAAAATAGTTTTTCAAGATTTCTTTTAATTCTTTTTAGAAGGCATGACGGTAACTGCAGTAATATTATTAGTGGCAAATAAGTATTTTTATCCTATTTTACCTTAACAAGGTTATCACACAATTTAGTAGCAAAATATCAATAAATAGTAACAAAGCACATGATTTTGGTAACAAGACGTATGAGTTATGTAATTTATTTATTTATTTATCAATACAAACCAACATAGTTAAATATTTTATCAATATAATTAAGACCAAACACAGACCTAGTAACACATGGTATTAACTCTTGTTTATGTATCATATGAACACAATCCTAACAATAACATTAATAAAAGGAACGAAAAAAATTTTATATACTAGAAATTAAATAAGTATTAGTGTTACTAGATTAACTTCCTATTCAATTTATTGATTAGAAAGATTGCATAAGTATTAGTATCACATAATATTCATCATGATTTAAGGAAAATGTTCAATTAGGAGTAAAATTAAGACAACAAAGTAACTAAATTGACATCTTAACCACTTTGATTATAGAAATTATATAAGACCAAGTATTAGATTCACATTAAATTAGTCATACTTTAGGAAAAATATTCCAATTAGAGGTGAAATTATGAAATTAAGTCAACAAAGTAACTAAATTGACTTCTTATTCACTTTAATTAGAGAAATTAACATAATAACAAATATTAATATTGCATAAGATCATTCATGATTTCTGAAATTATTCCACTAGAGGTGAAATTATAAAATAAAGTCAACAAAATGACTAAATTGACTTCCTATTTACTTTGATTAGAGAAATTGTATAAGACTAAGTATTAGAGTCACACTAGATTAGTCATGCTTTAGGAAAAATATTCCAGTTAGAGGTAAAATTATGAAATTAAGTCGACAGCAACTAAATTGACTTCTTATTGATTTTGAGTATCGCGTAAGCTTAGTCATGATATCTGAAAAATATTCAACTAAAGGTGAAATTATAAAACAAAGTCAACAAAAGTCACTAAATTGGTTTCTTATTCACTTTGATAGTAATATTAGTGTTGCATAAAATTAGTCATGAAATTAAGTCTATAAAACTGACAAATTTGAAATTGACTTCTATTAGAGAAATTACAAAATACTAGGTATCAATATCGCATAAGATGATTAAGAAAAAATGTTCAATCAGAGGTGAAAATATAAAATAAAGTCAACAAAAGTCAATAAATTGACTTCCTATTCACTTTGATTAGAGAAATTGTATAAGACTAAGTATTAGAGTCGTACTAGATTAGTTATAGTTTAGGAAAAATATTCAATTAGAGGTGAAATTATGAAATTAAGTTGACAAAGTTACTAAATTGACTTCTTATTCACTTTGATTAGAGCAATTGCATGATATTAAGTATTAATGTTGCATAAAATTAGTAATAGTTTAGGAAAAAAATATTTAATTAGAGGTAAAATTATAAAATTAAGTAAATAAAGTAACTAATTTCACCTTCTATTCACTTTGATTGAAGAAATTGTATAATGCTAAATATTAGTGTTGCATAAGATTAGTCATACTTGACTAATGGACTAATATTTTATGGGACATTAATATTAGTGTCACATAAAGTTAATCATAAAATTGAGTCAATAAAAATGGCTAATTTGACTAATTTGAAATTGACATCTTTACTTTGAATACAAAATTGAAGATTAGTGTGCCACCAAAGTAGCGTTGTGCCATCCAATTGTAGCACAAGGGCGCTTAGTTCTCAGAATTTTCCTCTTCTTTCTGTTTCCTTTTTATTTTTTCAATTTCTGAGCTCTGGCATGAAATTATATGCAAATGTTGTTACATGAGCTCGGCACAAATATTGCGCATTATTAGATTTCGAAAAGACAAAGAAGGATGAACTGATGTGGCTTCATATGATAGGACCAAAAGTCGGATGTATGTACGTCCACAAAGCAGAAGATAGAGGTGGTAAAATGGGCAGGCCGGACCGGCCCGTACAAAATAAAATAGGGTCCAGCCCGTTGGACCGCCGGGCTTTTTAGCAGGCCAAGACCAGGCCAGGCCTGAAACGGGCCGGCTCGGTCCAACCCATTCTCGGCCTTTTTTTTTTGCTACTATTTGATTATTTTTTACAACTTTTTTTTTTTAACATGTTAAGTTTAAACTTTTTAATTGAATTTTTATTAAGAAAATTATTTAGAATTATAATAAAAATGTTAAAAAAAATAAAGAAACAAATAAATTTGAAATATTAAAATTTGATTTTATTGATGATTATTTATTACAATTTAAATTATTACTTGAAAAAACTAGTGTATTATTAATTATGAGTTTATGACTCATCGTCATCGTTCATGTATAAGTTATTGAAATTTTCGGCCAATTCTTCATTACAAATACGAATAGTTTCTTGATTTCGCTTTGCCGTTTGTTCCCAATCTTTAACACATGCTAGCACCTCAACCATTTCAGGAGCCAACGAAGTCCTCCGCTTATCTACTATCATCTTAGTCGTGCTAAAAGTAGACTCTGAAGAAATCGTGGACACCAGAATTGTTAAAACGTCACGGGCTAATTGTGAAAACACCGAGAATCTTGATTGACACTTTTGCCACCAGTCCAAAACTTTGAAGTTCTCATCATCGCGGTCGATATCAGAATCTAGCTCAATTTACTGGTAAGACTCAGAGGATTGCTATGGATTCATTGGTGCTAGTGTTTGACTTGAACTTAATGATGTTGATGATGAGCCACAACTAGCCCTTGAGAATGAGAACCTATCATGCTCTAAAAAGACTTATTCTTTGATTGTTCTTCAGTTTATTGTGGAGTGTATTGTTGTTGACTACATGTTCTGCCAAACTTAGCCTCATATATACTATAAACTTCAAAAAACTTATCACGAGCATTTGTATATTCAGAATTATAATCTATCTTAAAACATGTAGCAATGTAGCTAATTAAATAAGAAAGACCATTTAATTTATCCCTAAGATCTAAAATAAAAGCAAATGAATATAATAAAGGAATTGGAAACCAATATTTCAAAAATACTTCTTGCATACGTATTATAATTGGTTCAAATATAGGGTCACATCTTTCTTTACAAAACATTTCAGCAATTAAAAGATATGACGTAAAATAATTGGAGAAGTAGGATAATAAATACCAGATAATGCAACAATAGCTTCATAAAAAACGTCTAAAAAGTATACAAATTTTCTACAAATAAATCAATTTTCATCTTTCAATACTAATGAACCTATTTTTGAATTGTAAAACATAGTAATTGGAATTTTATATGGTAATGCATTTTTCAACATTAAATAAGTGGAATTCCACTTTACAGGCATGTCAACTTGAAATTTTCTTAGTTTTAATCTTTGAGCTATACAATATCTTTTAAATTCGGCGATGCGTAGATTAGAGGCACGAATATAAACAATAGTAGATCGAATATTTTCAATATATATACTTATAACATCCATACCTGATTTGACGATAAGGTTGATGATGTGATATGTACAACATTGATGCAGTAAGAATACTCCGCTGTATGAACTTACCAAATTGCTAAGTAATTTTATGGCCTTTGTGTTTACGGTAGTATTATCTAAAGTGATAGAGATAATGCGGTTCGCTATGCCATATTCTTCAATAACATTTAAAATTCTATCTCTAATAATTTCAGCAGTATGTTTATTATCAACGACTCGAAAATTAATTATTCTTTTTTGCATTATCCATCTTGAATCTAAATAATATGCAACTGCACTTCAATAATCTTATTTGGAATTAGCATCCCAAATATCAGATGTCAATGCAATACAAAAGTTTAATGAAGTTAATTCAGATATTAATTCTTTACGCATATTTTCATAAACTTTAATCAAATCACTCCTAGTGGTATTTCTAGAAACTCTTTTAAAGTTTGGATAATAAGATCTTCTAATATGATCTTCATAGCTATTACAATCACCAAATCCTAATGGTAAATATTTTATGGCAATTAAATGTGCTAGAGATTCCCTAGCTACTAAAGGATCATAGTTCCAAGAACTTACCGAACCATCCTTGTTGAATTGAAGTGTTGATTGAAT